>CAJNOP010002773.1:0-15877 GCA_905250075.1 Rotaria sp. Silwood1
GTAAAATGTGCGACTATTTCCGGTACTGTTGTGACACCTGTTTCTAATTTTTTTTCTTCTCTCTCGTTTGTATGTGCCACTATCTATCTTTGATCTCTTTGACTTCTATGTAAAGATAAAAAGTATGGTAAATTCTATCAACTGTATTGTGAGAAAAAAAGTGATAGCCTCTGTAAACATACACTTCTGATATTTTTTTTTCTTTCTTTATCATTATATTCTTAGAGGTTTATAAAACTATGCAATTTTTCTCTGTTAACCCTAGTGGAACAATAAATTATATATATAAAAAAAAAAAAAAAAAAAAAAAATCGTTGATACCATTCTATCAACTTAATATTTGATCGAACAACTCTTTGTAATTCATGTACTAACGAAAATATATAAAGCTCTGAGTTCTTTCTTTGTTTGTTATTGCATACAGCACATTCATCTTGAAATTTCACCAATGATGACAAGCAAATGGAGCAAAAAAAGAATCTTTCATAGTTAAATGAAATATCTGGTTGAGTCCATAATGAATCAGTTGTTGTTGGAATATCACGAATTGTTGATGTATTTTTTAATCGTAATAATGACAATAATAACGATGTTGATGTTTTGGTTAAATTCGATTATCGAATAAAATCTACTACTTTGTACAAAAATTTTTCATCATTTGTACTCTGATTTTCAGATGATACATCATTTACATCTGTATCAGATTCATCTGAACCTTCACTTGCAAAATCTTTTACATCCAATGTTGGAAAAACATCACTATTTAACATACTTTCATCATCCTTATTGTCGTAACAATCACTTAATACAATGCAAAATAAACTATTAAGATTGGACGAGGCAAAAAGTAGATTTAGTCAAAGTCAAAAATCTTTTTACCTTTCCTGTATAAATCTTCTGGTACGATATTAATATTATTTTGTTCTTGATTCTCATTTGGATCACAAATGGAATCGATAGTACTGTTTATATTTGCTATAATAATAGTAGAAAAATTTTATAAAAATTTTAAAACTATATGAACAATCTTACGCCAATTAAAAAGAGCATTTTTTGGAATGAACTAAAAACTCTTTTCGTAAACCCGATGTCGATATCTTAAGTTTTGTCTTCTTCTTAAATCACGATCTATATGAAATCAGTTATAATAAAATATTGTAAGACGCAATTTAGAAATAAAAATTACGGTGTGTCTGATATTGGCTAACACGTAAATCATCGACACCGGGTAGATATGCATCAATTGGCTTATTCATATTATAAACTGAAAAATAAGTTCATATCTAAAAAAAATAACTTATACAAATTGTCAATTGACGTACAAAAATAAAATAAAAAAAATATTCATATCTAAAATAATTTTTGATCAAACATATATTATAATTTTTTTTTCTTCACAATAGTTAGTTAAAACGTATAAATAAAAATACGAGTTATTTTCACTCTAAAAAATCAAGACAGATGGTGTGTCTAAATAAGATGATTCGTTCGTCTAAACAAGACACTTAGCGCTATTTCTGATTGGTTGGTTAGAGACTAATTTAGACACTTCAAGTGTCCACGGATAACCGATTTCGGACGCTTACGCGTCTTAATCGGTTCTGATTGGACTGTTTGCACCAATCAATTTTAGAGTCTTAGTACTGTCTTTTCTAGACACTTGAGCTATCTATGACTTCTTGGTTCTGAAAAAACGTATTATTTAAATATTTTACCTAATGAAGAATATTTTCAATGGGCGAATTTTATAATTTTTATCTTCAATCAGACCAAATTAAAACTTTTAAAAAATTTCAAAATATTGTTTAACTTATTTTTCTTTTCAAATCTCAATGAAAGTTGCAAACTCTCTATGTTCATCAGAATAATACATTATTAAATATTTTTTTTAAAATAAATATGCAAAGTTTGCAACTTTGGTTGAGATTTAAAAAGAAAAATAAGTTAAACAATATTTTGAAATTTTTTAAAAGTTTTAATTTGGTCTGATTGAAGATAAAAATTATAAAATTCACCCATTGAAAATATTCTTCATTAGGTAAAATATTTAAATAATACGTTTTTCCACAACCAAGAAGTCATAGATAGTTCCATCATGTGATAATATTTTTAATAAATATACATTTAATAAAAAATTGTTTTTAATATAATGTTAAAGTTTAAAATCAAATAGTTGATCTGTTTTATTAATTTTAATAAAAAAAAATATAAATTTTCTTTTGTATCAGTGCTCCATTTCATTTGCATGATGATCTTAATTTGGCATGACGAGTTTATAAAAGCTTGGTGCGAAGCAAATTCCAAGTTTTTTTTTTATCTGAAAAAGAAATCGTAGAATCTTGTGTTAGAAAAGAATAAAAAATATCTTCAGTTTCACCGATATCAGTATATTTGTAAAATCATTTCATACTTGATGCAATATTTTTAAAAAAGCACGAAAACAAACTAATATTTCATCTTAATATAATACAAAGCAAAAATATAAATCTAGTTCATGTTGTACCTGCATATGGTTAATTACTATTTTCTTTTGAGTGTTCAATAAGCATTAAAAGTAATTTATGAGTAGGCCAATGATTCAGATTCATATAAACAATAACAAAAAGTGCTAATATTTTGTGTAGACCAGCAATACCAACACGAACATGCATTTTATATGGCAAGTTTTTTATAAACATAAAGGCTTTTTCAACATTTGAATTAATCGACGGCATCATTAAAACTCCAATTGGAGGATGAGAATTAGACAATCCATTCTAAATAGACAAAGGCAAAAACATAGTTTAAAAGAACACAATTATCTTACTTTAAAAAATATATTTGATTCATTTAGATCACTACATAAATTTTGTATCGTTTGAAAATCTCTTTCAGTTAGCTAAATTGAAAAAATTAATTCAAAATAATCTAATTAATATAACAAATACACTTACAGAATGTTCATTTGAAATTGAATATTTACGAATATGAGTATCAAGTAGTGCACGAGCTTCATGTTCAAGTTTTTCATAAGAAAATAATTTCTTTTTTATCAACGAATATTCATAAATTAACTGAAACAAAAATTGAGACTTATAAATTATATATTTAACTTGAAGCAGCATAAAAGACAGCAAGAATAATGCAAAGAGATGAATAATGAAGACGGAATGAAAAAACAAAGCTTGTGAAGAAAAACAAATTAATGAACTATAAATGAACTTACTGCTTCTTGATGAAATATTTCTTGATGTTGAACAACTTTCAAACTAAATTCGACGTCTTTCTTTTCTAACAGTATTTGTCGTCTTAATTTGTGAGTACTTCGAAGAAGTGCATTGATTTCAGTGATTGAAATATTTTGTGAAGCTTTTCCTTTGGCTTGTATGATAGATCGAAGACGATTTATGTCTTTATCATATGCATCTTGTTCAGATTTTGATATCTTCAAATGCAACATCGATTCTTCATTAGATAAAGTGACACATTCGTCAACATTGTCGTTTGAAATTGCTATAAATAAAAAAGATTTTTATTGAAAAAGAAATAAAGACACTCACCTAAAGTATGATTTGATTCTCGATTGATTGTGGCTAGTGGTATTATATTATTTGATGTTGAAAATGATGTTGTATGATTTGGTGCTGCAGGTGATGTTGTATCATTTGATGTTGCTGGTGATGTTGTATTATTTATTGTTGCTGGCATAATATTACTTATTTTTTTTGCAGCTAAAATACAATGAATTCGGAAATACTCATACCTGAATTAGATTTTATTTCATCGCAATACCTCGTGGTACTAAAGCTTTATGTACGGCCACCACCGGTTGTGCTTGTACTGAAAACATTAATAAAGATTAGATTTGTATGACATATAAATGCGTTCAATACATACAATGGGCTATTTAATTTCAGTCTGAATTTATCAAATAAAAATAATACTTGATTTCAAACTGAAACGTGAGTCTAGGAGTGAGGGGGGGGGTGACTGAGGGTGTGGGTGTTGGTCTGGGACCCACACACACACCCACACCCATGGTGCGGGTGTGGGCGCGCGAATGAGGGTGAGGGTGTGCTTGTGGTTTTGTGTACTATAGGCTTTAGTCCCCTGCACAGTGGACTAAGCGGGGACTAAGCTTTTTGTGGGGGGACTAAGGGGGACTTTGCAGGACTAGGGGGGACTAAGGGTTTTTAGTGAGACTACGTAGTATCAAGCGAGAAAAGTTTGATTCGGAAGAAATTGGTGTAGTTTTTTTGATTTTAGAATTCAGTTTGAAATAAAAAAGCCCATAGACTCGTTCAATAACGTAACACCTGACAGAAACTAATATTAATGTCTTGGAAAGCTACTTGAAATTCTTTGATACATAATGGCATTTAATATAGCTTAGAAGCTTCTAAAAGTTTAACTTCGCGAAGCTTTATCTATCTATGTTTTTTATTTATTCGGATAAAAATTCGGTGTAAACTAAAGACAACTTTTTGAACTTTTATAAAGACTTCTAATCTGATCTCTCACACCTAACTATACTGTTTCTCTAGACTTCAAGCAATTCTCGAAAAAATTCAATTCACTGACTGAAAATGATAAAATATGTGCGATGATTATTTCTCAGAAAAACTTACATTTATTATTGGTAACAATATTATACAATGAATTTTCAAGATATATAAAATCAAGTAAAGCAGGACCATTCTTTTTGAAAGTTAATTCATATAAAAGAAAATTTCTCCGAAGTGGACTATAGTGATTCATAACAGGAGGAATGGGAAAGAACTGACTTTTTCTCGCTCAGTCTGTCTGAAATTCATCTGTTCTTTCTCTTTGAGCAATATTGACTATTTATCTTATTTTTACGATAGAAATAGTTACCTGATGTTAAAAGCATACGACCATCGTGATATAAAAATGAATTTGTCGAAGTTGTGGTCAAAGGTAATTTATTTGGTACAGGTGTTGTGTTAATTGTTGATACATTAACAAGTTTCGTACTTATTGGAGGTATTAATGAAATGGTTGCACGTCGAGAACTTTTCAGACTTAGTGATGATTCATTGGATGTTGTTGTTGCTCGTGGAAATGATTGTTCTTAATAAGAAGATATTAAATGAGATCGTTTATAACTATGTATATCTTGATTATAGCTAAGGTAACTCACGAATTATATTAGATGGTGATACTAATGGTCCTGTTGTTCTGGATTCAATAAATAAATTGTTGGAGTTCGACGAAGTTGTAATGGACGTATCTATAAAAAGAAAAGGCAATCGGTTTATATCAAAATAACCTGAGAAAAACTTACTGCTATCACCAGAAACAATTATTGTTTCATTTTTGCATTGTTTTGTTTGTGGCTTTTCGACTGTCAATTGTCCAAATGCTTCAACATTTGTATCTGGTTCGATCTCTGATAATTTTGAACGTTTTGCTGTTGGATGATTTTTATAATACTTGATATTTCTTTTCTTCTTTGACAACAATTGTGAGATTGTGTGCTACAAATATAAAAATATGGTTTTGATATAGAAATTTTCTAATCGGTACATATATATGAACGTATGAAATACTTACATGAGGAGCTCTTCCCTTCTTACCGTCGACATCTTTGTTTAAATAATTCAATGTTGGATATGCTTCAATAAGTGCTAAAACGAAAGAGTGGTCTAGAGACTTCGAAGTTGAATTTGAGTAAGTTTGAAGAAAATGTGTTGCTGTCTGCTCCAAGAAAACTTTTTGAATTGAAGAAACAAATCTAAAAAAAAAAAAGAACGATTATGATCGAACAATTCATTTTTCTAACCGCGTGATTGTAATCCTTGTTGAATCAAAACACAATATTTTGGTAATACAATTGGTTCATCGATTTCACTCTAAACACAAAAAAAATGATAAAAAATTAGCCTAAAAACCAACAAAGACTCACATTATCTTCATTTTCTTTTTTCTTCTGATTTCGTCGTGGACGAGGTTTTTTAACATAATTATTTTCTTTTTGTTTTTCATCACTATGTGGAATTGAAGGTGAAGAATCAGCTGCAACATCATTTAATTTTCTGGAAGAATTGAAAGTCATTTTCACACCGTTAGGTTGATCTTGTATTTGATCAAAAGATGTAAAATCGAAATAATCTTTTAATTCATAATCATAGAATAAAATTGTTGAATCATTTTCATCAGGAAATAAAAGTCGAATTTTGTTGATAATTGTTTCATAATCACTACCGATGATGATTGTCTTCCGATCTCTATATTCCAAAATAATTTTCATCTAAAAAGAAAAAGAAATTATGATTTTAGATAAAATATGCATTGCTATATTTGCAAAATCGATTTCAAAACTTTATCGGCTTATGTAAAGCATCAGCGTGATTTGCATAGCCATAACAAACATATTAAACTCATTTGTACATGCGGAGGTTCTTTTAGTACTCTTCGTAGTCTTCAAACTCAGTAAGATTTTGTTGTTATTTTATTTGCGAAGTCTATGAATTTCTCAATTTTAGCTGGTCTCGCTTTCATAAAGCTGAAGAATCTCATGAAGATATTGAAAATAAGGGTGATGAGACAGAAATGAGTCAACCAAACGTTGAGGAAGATCATGAATATGAGGTTGACACAGCAGACGAAGATGTAGAAAAGAATGAGATCAATTTTAGCTCTATGGAGGAAGATTTAAGCGAAGAAGAAGAAATAAAAATGTTTGAAAAACGTGTTCTTTATATGGTGTTAACTCTTCAAACACTATATTATACATCAGAAGCAGCAGTTCAATTCGTCATCTCAAGTTTGATAGAATTGTTCCTAGCAATTTCAACGAATAAATTGGTATAAAAATCATAGAATTTTAACTCAGAAAAGAATCGGTTTTTTATTTTTGCAGGATATCAAAACTTTAGCTGCATCTTTGGAAAAATTAAAATCAAGTCATAATCGAAAAAAGAAAGCTACTGAATACTTTCAATACATAGAACCTATAAGTCGTTCCTATCGAGTATGTGAAATTATAATTGTAAAAGCTAACATTAAATTAGAATATTACTTAACTTTTCTTCAGACAACAACAAAGAAAAAGGAAACCAAGGTTGTTAAATATGCATATGTACCTTTTATACAAAGTTTGAAAAATTATTTGGAACTCCCAGAAGTGCAAGCTGATGTTAATCGTGTTGTACCTGATTACAATCATAATTGTATTCAAGACACATATGACGGGATGTTTGCCAGAAATCATCCTAACTTTAACAAATCAACTTATTTAAAAATCGAACTCAACTCGGATGATTTAACAGTTACAAATCCTATATCTCATCGTGCTCATTCAATTTTCTTTTTTTACTGGTCATTGTTGAACGTTGCACCAGAAAAGAGATCTCGACAGGCAGCTAAAAGACTTGTTGCTGCTTGTCCTAAATGGGCACGAAAATATAACTCATTATGTCATACGATTAATGATTTTTTGTCTGGAATATGCCAACTTGCTACTACTGGTAGTATAAAAACTAAGAACGAAAAGATTTTAAAATTTTCTTTAAAATAGGAATTACAGTGAATATAAATGGGAACGATATAACTTATTACGGTGGCTTATTCTTATCACTGGGAGACTATCCAGCTCAGATGTCCTTAAATGGTTTTAAAGAAACTGTTTCTGCGACTCATTTTTGCCATCTTTGTGACATCCAACATAATAATTTAGAAGCAGATATAGGTCATGATTTCCAAACTCTCACCAAAGATGAATATAAACAACGGTTTGCAATACAAATTTTGCTTACCTTGAAATATCTTCTGTTTTTAGTTGTGATGATTTGGATTTGGCTCAGAATTGTGGTCAATCTTTTGATTATTTATCTAAAAAATATGGAATAAATAATAGAAGCTTATTTCATGAAGTGTACGATGTAACTCGTCAATGTCCATTTGACGTGATGCACACGTTATTAGAGGTAAAAGGAGACTTCAAAGAAATCAGTCTTAACAAAAGGAGAATTGAAAAACTGAGCTAATTATTATTAGAAATGCTTAACTCTTAATGTTTCATTTAAAGGGTGTGTTCCCGAATCATTTGAACGCATTTCTCGACTTCTGCTCAACAACAGGATACTTCACAATGGATGAATTCTGTCGAGAGGTCAATCAATTTCCATACGATGAAGGTGAATTAAATTCAAAGCCCCATCTCGACTTAGCTTCCGCTGATCTTAAGAAACAAAATAACTTGGAAATGCCTCTCACATCAATGCAAACATTCCATTTGTTCATCAATTTACCATTTATTCTCAAAAACCTACTCCACTCATCGGATTTTCCGCAATATCAGACAATTCTTATATGTGTGGATATTCTCTCTCTCTGCTTTGCCAACATAATTAATGTCACAACTCCAGAACAATTACGTTTATGTATAAAGAAACACAATGATCTATTTCGAAAGCTCTATCCTGGCAAAATGAAATTCAAATTCCATTTCATGACTCACTTTCCAGAAATAATGAAGGATTTTGGTCCATTAATCTATACCTCTTGTCTTGCTACAGAAAGAAAACACCAATTTTTCAAGGGCAACAAAGTTCGTAATCTAAAAAATCCATCATTAATGTTGGCTAGAAGACATGAACTCTGGCTATGTGTGAATGACCACTGTCAAAATGGCTCTCCCTCTTATACTGCTCTGGCAAATGTTCCAAATGGTATTCTTGACAATCATGAATCTGTTTCTGATGCTCGGGTACAATTTGTTATAGCTCATCTACCTAGTCTTCCATTCAGACCCCTATCGATGTTGAAAGTGTTCAACACTAATGGTTATAAGTACTCAAAACATTCAATCCTCAACTTATCCAAAGAACACTTTCCTCAAATGCCAACAGTTGGAAAAATTAAATGGATATTTTATGATGGAAAAAAATCTGCATTCGTTTGTTATTTGTATGCGGTGAAAACTTATGTACAACAACTAAGAGCATATGAAGTACAAGAAACAAATAAGATCGACTGTTTTCTCTTTGATGATATTTTTTACAAAAAGCCTTTGAAGTTGGTAGCCCTTTCTGATGGTTCTCTCTACTTTCCATTACATCCATATGGTAAATCACTATCCGTCTTATAGATTAGCAATATGTTTTTCTTTTTTTCTCATACGTTATCATCTTTAAAAAAATAAACTTTCTTTTTTTTTAATTAAACTTACTGATTCAAAACTTGAGTCAATATAAAAATCATTTGCATCAAGACGACAAAACAAATAATACCACCAGCAACAATTTGTGTGCAAACAAACAAAAAGTAATTGATACCAGCAAGAATTAATAAACCTAAACAGAAAAAGAACACGTAAATATTAGAAAAAAAAACATCGTAATAGCTAATATAATATACTTAACGATGCGAAGATTTTTCTTCGTGAAGCATGTTCCTATTCCTATTAAAAATCACTGCCTGTACACGAAGATAACACACTCATTAGTTTCGTTTGAACATAGAATTAGAATTGTATTCTCATAACTTCCATAAAAATGAAATATGATTTTTCCAGGTTAAACTGTAGCTGAATCTTGGTTAATATTACAATAGTATGTAATACAGAGTCGTGCATCAATTCCTAGAACTCTTCTTACTATACTGTCATCTGTAAAGTAAATAAATCATTTGAACATGGATCTTGTAAAGAAATGTTTTCTTTTTAAGGTCATATAGTGTGAAACTCACTGCGCTTCTTCATGTCCCATCTCTTGCTTCTGAAACAAAATGGTTTCATATTTTTCGGATCCCAACAGTTCCAATATTGGAACTGTTTTTTTATTATTAAAGAAAAACCTCAATATAAAAGACTGCTGATTTCGAAATGTTTAATATGACAGAGAAAATATTTGTTTATAAAATATATCTTTCAATTAAATATTAGCATGAAAGATT
Source organism: Rotaria sp. Silwood1 (assembly GCA_905250075.1). Classification (NCBI taxonomy): domain Eukaryota; kingdom Metazoa; phylum Rotifera; class Eurotatoria; order Philodinida; family Philodinidae; genus Rotaria; species Rotaria sp. Silwood1. Next base: position 9,898 of record CAJNOP010002773.1, read on the forward strand.
ATGAGACACACTATCCGATCGAACTAGTTCCAAAACTCGTTTTTAGAATTGATGCAGTGCTCTAATATAATACATAAGTAACATGAATGTTCTGATGTTAAGAATTCTACTGCACGTAATTTTTCTCATGACTTGAAATTCGGCATTTTACACTAGTCAAATTTCAAAGAAACAAATTTAATTAGGCTCATCTTTGTTTTCTATTTCGTTCAGTGCCTAATGAAAATCTAAAGCTACTCAATTTTAACAGAAAGAAACTAAATTTTCAATTCTTCAGACTAAGTTAGAACTCTGCAAACAGTGTCATAAAAATCTTTCCTACCTTAAGTGATTAACAAGTGTAGTATGTGATAAAATAAGTCGAACTATAAATAAATGAACATAAAAAAAGCCATACTTGAATTAAAAAAATTAACTGTTACCAAATTTAATTCAGCTTCTATAGTAAAATGAAATGCTTGACCGGAATCAACAGAACGTAGAGCAACAATATATAGAAATATATCTAAAATAGAAAAAAAAATATATTCAAGAGTTATTTAATAATCTATAGTATTGGTTGTTGTTTTTGAAAATGAACTATATAATACATTCATACAATAGAACGTAAGCAAAAGTAAGTAACTGGTCAATTTAAATGACCAATGATTCATGTTACTTTTTGGTCTCAATAAAAAAAAAGAGGGCGGTAATAAATTTAATTGAGAAAAGCAAACGCCTAATATGTAAGATGGATTATTATTTAACAATTTTATTGATAAAAAAAATTGTCAGTTGTTACCGTTCTGAAATCTGCAGGCATATATATATAAACTACAGAGATCTGTATTCCAATTCGCTGAAATACTTTAAGACGCATTCGTGTCTATACGTTCATGTGTCTTAAAATAAGGCAGTTGACGCGTCTTAATCAGACTTAAGACGGATGAAACGTCTTGTTAGACACATGGCATTTTTTACAGTGTTATATATGTGAACGACAGCCATTTTTTAATTGTTATTCACTACTAGCCTCTATAAAGGAGATGAGAACGCTTATGAACGCGTGCGAAACAAGCGACCTCTATAAAACACGTTTAAAACGCATTCAGTATGCGTTTTCATACGTTCGTCCGTTTACAACGCATTCTTTAACCATTCGTCTCGGCCTGGATAGTGAGATAAATGATCATTCGAACTGTCAAGACTCATGCAAATCGTATCAATCAAAGACACAATAGCAATACCTCTTTTGATAATGAATGAGAAAGAAAAAAAATGTAATGATGCAGCATGTTTTTTTGTCATATGCATAGGTATTGATAATATCAAAGAATAAAAGAATCTTGAGCTAGTATTATTATCATCGATCGTTGGTAATAGAGTGCGTGACCATTTACGAGGCTTATGACTCACAACTAAAAAATCAGCTTTAAACAAAAATATGGTTAGTCATCTGTACACTCAAACTGAGAAAAATCAAAAGGATATTTTTCTTCATTCCATTGGCATTTTTTACTCTGTTAATATAATAAAAAGATGATGTTTTTAAATAAACATAAAATAAAGAAATACGTTAGTAAAATATGATAGGTCTATACAAATATAGCTTACTCTATGATTCATACAATGGCATTCAAAATCATATATAATCATGCAAGAAATTACAAAAGCAAAAATGAATATTTCATTATAATTAACTTTTCACATATTCATACCTTAAAGTTAATAGGAAAAGGCTTTGTGTCATGCAATTTCCATTTTCAACTAAGTGTATTTATAAATGGGAAATTAAAGCTTCTTTAGGGCAGCTTCTATCTGAACATCAATTAACTCATACAAGCCTGCATTTTCGAACAATTCGATTAATATCTATATGACTACATGTGAGTCACATTTATGAAGATATTTTTTGTTTACGATTTCCCTATTTATAGTAATATGTATGCATGATGGGAATTTTCCAACACTCATGTAATTTTTTGGGATATTTGGTTTTATTTATTACTTACTCAAACTGAACAAGATGTATTTCCTATTTAAATTTAAATCAAAGGAGCATGAAATGATTTTTATCGTAATCAATAGATTATACTACTGCTCCTGGAACTCATATTCTATACGGCTCACTGTTTTCTATTTACTTTATTATTGATTTTTCTTATCATTTTTTATGCTCTCTTGATGATCTTCTCTTCTTTGCTGCTGTTGTTGTTGCTGTTATTATTAGCTTTCTTCTTCTCAGTTATTTTCATCTTTTATCATTAGATACATATTTTTCAGTGTGAATTAAAATTATTTTATGATCGTTCGGAACAAAATATCGTAATAATTATATTAGTGCAATTATTTTACTATCATGAACACTGGTGACGATAGGTCGTCTTTTACATGAACTCTCATTTCGTACAGCAGACAATGCCTCTGAACTTAATAAAATTAAGCTTAAGTGATATGCAGTGATAGAAAAATTGATTATTCTTTCCGCAAAACAAACAGCTCAGATTGATATTGAGAAAACTGAAGTATATTTGCAACTTTCATATATAACAAATTAGCTAATGTTCAATTTATAATTATCAATCTGATCATCAAACTAATAGTGAATTATTTGACAAGTTATTATTTTTTATATAAAATCATTTGATTCTCTTACATATGAGATGTTTAAACGTTTATCACGTATTTCACAGAGATATTTAGATAAAAATTGATTATATAGTGAATTTTGCTTTATTGAAAGTTTATATAATAATTTGGAACAAAAGTCTCAAAGTAGATGATGAAGCTAGATAATATATCTACAACAAAACAGATTACTTTTCTGAATCGATACAGATTACACTACAGACTGTTGTACATGATGATAGCAGTGGTAAAGAAATTATTTCACCGTCAGAGAAGCATGATGATGATGATATTATACAGTTTGATTAATGACGCTCATTTTTATAAAATAACATCAATTGACTCGAACTTTTCGACTTAGTACCGTTTTAATAACAATCGAATCGTTCAGAAGAGTATTAAAAAAGAGACCAAAATACATGAATTTTCTCTTCTCTCTTTGAATCATCATTTTTTCGTTTTTTTTTTATCGTTCTGTTCGACAAATACATAAGCGTATACATTTGTGTACGCGTCAAGACAAATGAAAACCAAAGAAACGAAAAAAAAATAGATAAGCCATAGAGAAAGATATGAAGTAAACGAAGGATCTTTGTTGATTTCAGTGAAAAATATTTTTAAAAGGTTTTTGCTGAACAATTGTGAATACGCCATCAAGAAAACTGGTATATTTGATTGAGCTTTTTAAGCTCTTTTCAATAATGTACTATTACTGTTAGATTCTTCATAAACGGAAGGATATGCTTGTAGTTGTAAATGTTAAACAAACAGCCTCAGATATGTATGAAAATGTTGTTTGAGATTGGATTTGATCAAAATTATGCTTTTGATCGAGAAACAATCGTGAGTGCAATTTTAATTTTTTGTAGAGTGCGGGCAATACATGCAAAATAAAAATAGGTGATTATTGAGTATAGTGTATATGCTAGCAAACATTCAACTGACTCTTCATCAGCGTCGATTGATTTGTGTCAACGACGCGGCACAGAGCAAACAAAGCGAATGTAATATTTGTATGAAATAAATGCAATATTTGATCTAAATGTCGTTCTCACTCAAGCCTAACAAAGTTATTTACATTCAAAAAGTATGCTTTTTGCGCGATATATGTATTGGCTTTATATTGCTTTATTTTCATTTATACAACAACGTCGATACAATATTGTATTATTACAGTATTTCATATACAAACTTCTACAACAAATCAACGAGTAAGTGGCTTTTTTTGAAAATGCAGTCTTTCGAATTTAGAGAATTGGTAATAAGTTAAGTTCACTCAAGATATTCATATTGATTTGAATTCATTTTAACCGAGTTTAAACAGGCTTCTTTGATTTATATTGTATTCGGAATTAATTTATATTGCATTGGAATCGACCAAAGCCAATTGAGAGTAATTTAAATTGATGCACCATACCTTTGAATTAGTTTTAGTGGGGTTTTATTCGATTCAAGTCCCGTTGAAAGTAAATTAAAATGCATTTATTTACATTTAAACTACTTAGAATTTATCAAAGTTGGCTTAAGCCAACTTAATTTCAATAAAACTTGTTTATGTTGGTCTAATTTTTCATTAAAGTAATTTATATACATTTAAACCTAATTACATCTGACCTAAACTCATTTAACTCGCATTTGCATTAGTTTGAATACCGTTTACATTGATTTTATTCTAATTTCAAGATGAAAACTTAGTAGATATGACTCAACATAACTGGAATCGATTTTTATTCATTAATATTGAACTTTAACTGATTCAAGAATGTATATATTTCATTAGAATCAGTTTAAAATGGATTAAAATCGACCAAAAGTGACTTAGAGTAGCTTAAAGGCATTTAGATTCATTTTGCATTAGTTAAATTTCGCATAAACCAGTTAAAACTTGTTTTAAACTAAATATGAATTTTCTTGAATCATATTTCAATTAGTTTAAGCTTATTCAAATTTGACTTAAGGGGCTCCCCCCCCCCCCTCAGAAAATCGATTTTTTTCACAAAAATCGATTTTGAGATAAGCACATTTACTGAGAGCCCAAAGTGTCCTCTTTCAGATTATGTGCGATTTGTCGCATTTTGAATGGTTTTTGGCGGTGAAAATAGCGGTTTTCTGGAAGCAGTAGTAGAAATATATGGTTTTTTTAGAAATTTTCCTTAGTTACGGGGATGTGACAGTGGTCAATAAGCTTGGGGACGGTTGCTAATGAGAAACACATATATGTTCAGTTATATTAATTAGTTAGAGACATATGGCGGGTTTTAAAAACCAGATTTTTGGAACCCTTTTCTAGAAAAAAAGAGGTTTTGAGCGATTTTCAATGTTAGTTTACATTCATTTTTGTTCATTTCAAATATTTGTAGGTTATTTTCGATTGCGCATCTGCTGAACACAGTTAGAAGATACTTTCTGTGATAGCAAGAGCAAGAAAAGACAGCATTCCATTGTTTATTGTGCAAATAAATCAATAAACGTTTCTACGGTAAAAACAACATCTGGCTTTTTATAACAATCATAGTTTTTGATATCTGATGGATATCTACATCTTATGATTTGTTTTATCAATGCTGGCCATTCATATGTCTCATAATTTTTCGAAGTTAATTTTTTTTGCTGCCGTTTACGAAGAACCAGAACATATAATTCGTGGTACAAATCGTGTCGGTTTTCGACGTCCTCGGCACTTTCCAGTGCATTTAGTTGTTGTTGTTGCGATGTGGCTGTTGGTAGTGAAGCAGGAGGATCATATTTGTATTCTAAACTAACGTCGCTATGTGTATCAGTAGTATCGTTATTGTCGTTGTCCAAAGAAAACATTTCGTCGTCGTCGCGTCGTCATCATTGTTTACGAGTTGCGCTTGTAAAAAGATTTGAGATACAGACGAAGGAATATCAAAAATAGCAGTGAGATCGGACGGGAAAAGAACGTTTCTTTTTTGAAACGTTGTTTTCAAAAAATTATATGCTATAGTAAAGTTATTTAGATTCATCTAGAAAGAATGAAAGGCAGTAAAATAAAATTATCTTGTTATTTCTGACAAGAAATTGTTATTCCAAATAGAGTTCGAGATAACAAATTGTTTGAGCTGTTCAATTGTGTGGTTACCGGAAAACCTTTTCTTCGGTTCAACACGATGCAGATAGTTTAAAAATTAAAATCGAGAAAATATTAACGGAACAGAGAGAAAATATTCAAACTTGAAGTTCAACACATATGATTATTGCAATTATACGATCGAAAACCTTGTTTTTTACGAAACTTGATCAAAATGAACTACTATAGTGTGAGCACTATCATATACATTCTCACCGCCATGTCTTTCATAAGTGTAGTCGTTTCTGCTTAGAGTCCTTTATACATGACGAAATTGCAGTA
>CAJNOP010002774.1:0-15872 GCA_905250075.1 Rotaria sp. Silwood1
GTTTCAATACTCATTACTAAACAAGATAGTACTTAATCAATATTTAACATAAATCGTTTGTTTTTCATGACTAATAATATAAATTCTTCACAGTATTGATGATTATAAAGTATACATTAATATACTCATAATACACATATTAAGAGAAAAAAGAAAAATTTCATTTGATGACAATTGCTATAAATGATATTTTAAATTATAAAAAGGTATAGATAGTTTGTTTTGGTTATAAATAAAGAGAAAGTTTTGTTTATTTATATGAAATCTGAAAAAAATAAAAATACAATCAACACTAACCGTTTCTTCGATCAAAATGAGTTCCAAATTGAATTTTTGCAGTATTTCGAAAAGGTATATTAATTCCCTTGTATTGTCTCATCTTAAATAATAATTCCAATGACATTAGAAGATCTGACTTGTCAAAACTTCTATTCCGTCTTTAAAAAAAAACACAAGAATTTTATTTTAGATATTGTTTTACTATTCGTTAATATGATTCAGGAGAAAACAAGATAAATTAACATTCTTGAGAACTTCTTGTTCTCAATATGAATTCTTTCTAATTTTCTTATTTGTTCTGAAGTAAAGACAAAAACAAAATTAATGTGGGTGTCCAGAATGAATGGTGATCTCAGTGTGTATTTCGTATGTCACTCTTTTTTTTGATAGTTTACTCTTTAGTTTTTTATCAAAAGATTTGCTGTATAATTCCACATAAAAAAGTAAGTTTTCCTCGAAAACTTCTTAACCATTCATCTTTAGACACCTGAGGGAGAAAGAACAAATACTTCACTCGTGAAGCCCTATAAAGTTCAGCAAATCTTTTAAAGTCTATGCAATCCTTGGTATGTCTTATGAAGACTGTTGAAGTCTACCATTTCTCTTCTAGATAACAGGGTGTGGGTGGGGGTGGAGTGTGGGTGTGGGGTGTGAGAGTGAGCGTGTGGGGGCGAGCGTGGGTATAGGTGTGTGTATTACTTTACATCATAACCACACCCACCCTCACCCACACCCACACCCTCAAATTCATATTAATCGTATCTCAATTATTCTTCAATGGATGAATAAATTTAAAACTAATTATCGAGTTTATGCTCACAAGTAAGAAAAATTTCGAGGCAATTGTCTTAATTCATAGAATTGATAAAGTTTGAAGTGAAACTAGGTGTATTAATTGTTCTAAAGCTTATTATTATTATTCTAGGGGAAAAATAGTAGTAGAATTTCTATTGTTATAAACTAAAATTGTTAACAGTTATTCTTGACATTGTTTGAAATCTAGATGAGAAATGATAAAACATGTTTCACGGCAAATTATCAATGTACTTCTTTTTCATATTACAATCAAATCTTATTATTATTTCATCTAAGAATTTTTTTCTTTTTGTTCGAATAGACTCCCTCATTCTGAGAGTTTATTGTACAGAATTCATACTAATTGTTGTTTTATCAATAATAGACTTAAAACGAATCGATTCGTTTATTCTAGAGTTTCGGTCATGAGCAAATAAAGATGTTCGTTTATTTTTTGTTTATGACATAAATCTTCTATAGTTTAAAATCTTTTTAGGATATCAATCAGCAGACTTTAAAACGATGGTTAATGAATATAAATATAATGCTTTAATGTCTAGAACAAAATTCAACTGAAGATGCTATATTATATTGATAGCATAAGGCTTTACCAACAGTGAATGAAATACGACATGAAACTTTTTAAATGATTTTATTTATAAATTTGAAAGCTATTGTTCTTATTTTTGTTTTCAGAACTCATATTGGTATTTTACCAGATATAGTTTTACGAATTTTAGCTAATACTCGACAACTACGTGGTCAAATCTACATGAAAATGATTTACTTGTGGATACTATAGAAAATGGTATTGAATCAACCTAATATTGTATTTCTAAAAATGAATATGAGAGTTAAACAACGGGAAAATCCTATAGTTTTCGAATAGAGTGATTGATTTAAAATTTCGATTTAGAACTTTAGGGGAAAAACTGATTACAAGTGATAGAAATGAGACGGTTTCCATTTGATCTAAATTAATAAGAAAGTTGAGCTTTCGCTATAATCTATTCACATCAAGACCTGTCTTTATGGAAACCTTGAAAATTTTCTTTGAAAATTCTTCAATCAGTAATTGGATTTGTCTTCTACGATAGTATCAAATTCGTATGTTTTAATAATATGTATTATTTTTGTTTAGATAAATATTTTCGAAGAATTCTAAATGATTTTCATCAATTATTAATTTATGATAACAGTTTATATCGTGTTTGCACATTTTCATATTTATTTATTTTAAATTGATCATTAATTATTATTTTCTGTTTTATTTGAAAAAAAAATGATAGAAATACATAATTTATTTGATATGATACATTGCATATTAGTTACAAATCATTTATTTGTTGAATTAATATATTAGAATTCGAATAATTTTATAAAACGAAATAAATTATTATTATTATTATCGTTAAAAAATTGTTCGTACACTTGAAGGAATGCATTTAGATCAAAGTAGTTTTTTATTTATTTTATTTATTGGAATAAATTGTTGGTCGTCGTATTCGGATCATGTTAATACTTGATGAAAAAAAAATTAAATAAATAATTATTACTAAAATATTTATCGTTAATTTTGTAAATATTTCAATAACAATATCAATCGATATTATTAAACAAGATTCCAAGAATTTTAATTTTCACAATGAAGATTTTATATATAAATGGACAAAAAAGAAAAGTGAATTGCTCTATGAATGTAACAGCAAAATTTGTAGACAAATGCTTTAAAAATGATTATCATTTAATATGTCACTAATATGTTTTATATTTGATTTATCAAAATAAATCTCGATCTATGATGAAAGTTAATCGAATAAAAAGAAATATATTTGTTTTACTTTTCATATGTTTAATATGTTACTTATAAATATGAGACTTTTCAATAATTGAAAAATTCGAAAAATTTCTTCAAAGATAAAACTAGTTTGATCTATTCGAATTATCTATAAACAAGAATAAATTTTCGTCAGATAGATAACAAACAATAACGTCTAGAAAAGCATTTTAGCTCTATTAGTACAATATATCGAATTATTCCTCTCGAATCTTCATGATAAAATAAAAACTAAAGAAAATCAGATCATTCTTATATTTAGAAATGACTAATAAACAAAATGATCTGAACGAATTCATCGTTTTTTTTTTATTTTTAAAGAGAAAAAAGAAGGTTTAAATAATATTGATAATGAAAATTCAACGACATCAAATAACGATTAATCAATAAGAACAAAACCGGACCAAGATAAAAAAAAGCAAATTGTGAAAATGAATTACTTTTCAAAATAATTCATCAATAATGAAATCATTTGAATTAATACTTTTATCATATAACATACATAAATATTTATTAAATACATTTGAAAATTTATTCTAAATAGTTTAAATATACATTGTAAAGAAATACTTCAATGATTTATTCTTTTTATTCATCTTTTCAGCTAAAATCTTTCGAAAGTTCTCTTAGATTTGAAACGTATCTATTGGACAAGGCTTTAGATAGAAATCTTATAGCTAAGTTTTGTCGTATAATTGATTTTTTCAATCTCGAAAGTCTTAACGAAAATAATCTATTGTGAAAGTGTCACATCTTTTCATTTAGTTTTATTTTCATATCCGAGTATTAAATTATCTAGTTTACGTAAGCAATCCGCAAGTAGGGGTGGGAAGTTACCGTTATCCGAGAGTTACGTTACCGGGTAACTAGTAACTTTTGAGTTACTAGTTACCGAGTAACTAGAAACGCCGGAGTTACCAGTTACCAGGTAACTAGTAACTTCGAAGTTACTAGTTACTTTTGGTAGGTAACTTGTCTAAAAAGTCGAGATATCGCTTCCTAATGACTGAATATCATCTATTCATCACTCAATTAAATTACGAGTTACTTGGTAACTAGTAACTTCTATGTGCGTTACTAGTTACTCGGTAACTCGTGAGCTGAATAAGTACTGTAATGATGGTATTCACTCATTAGGAAGCGATATCTCCACTTCTTAGACAAGTTACCTACCAAAAGTAACTAGTAACTCCGAAGTTACTAGTTACCTGGTAACTGGTAACTCCGACGTTACTAGTTACTCGGTAACTAGTAACTTGCGAGTTACTAGTTACTTGGTAACGTAACGGTAACTTCCCACCCCTATCCGCAAGACACACTCTTACGAAAATTCTACCTTAGGTGAGAGGAACATTAAAAAGTCTCAATCATTGGCAAAAGCGTATTTATGTTAAAATTTTCTATTCGAAAATAAAAAAAAATCTTTTGTTTTCTGTGAACACAACATTTATTTAATAGTTTTCTTTCAATTTAATTTCTATGAAACTCTCATCAACTGCCAATTGTTTCATCATTGTCTACTGAAAGAAAATCTTCAAATATATATTCACAAATTTCATTGAAAATTTCTTTAACTATTATTCATAGAGTAACTATTCGACAACCGATCATTTATCCATTTTATTCATATCACCCATCAAGTGTAAATAGTGATACCAAACGTAAAATAAACAAAAAAGTTTCTAATAGCTTTTTCTTACTAATGTCACTAATCAATTTGAAATAATTGAAGAAACTATAGCAGGTTGTGATATTTTATCATATTTTATTTAAAATAATTTATTTAACTAGAATATTTAATAGAATATTGTCACTTATTATTAGGAAGTGCACATGAAACTGAAACACTTGGGAATACGAAGGAAAAAAACATTTTCTAGAAAAATAAATTATCGTTACAATATTTTGCTCGATTAAAAAAAATAATAAAGAATTATAAGAAGAATAAATGTTTATTGTTGAAAAATGACTTATACTTATCCGATAAAATAAACTAATATGATATTATAAGAAGTAGTCGATATACAGAACAAAAAAATAAAATTTCTTAAAATGTCTTTCTGTAAGTTTTGAGAGATCATAGAAACTTCAAATTTAGAAATCAGTATAATAGACACCACTATATTCTCGTTGTAATCTATATTTCTTATAAGAAATATTTTTTGTAGATTAGTCAGTAAGATTATTTGTGTTATTCATTTCATTAAAGGAATCATATTTGAATTATCCTTGAAAGAATCAATAAATTTAAAAATAGTCACCATGATTATGTGCACAACTCAACAAAATTTAGAGACAATTATTGTTAACAGTTATTTTTAATAATGTTCGAAATGAAAGTGAGAAATAAAAAAGTCTTTTACAAAAAATTCTCGGTGTATTTCTTTTCGATTTACAATCACATTTTACTATTGTTTCTCTAATTTTACGTTACTTTTTTCTTTAAATAGAGTCAATTAGTTTGGATGTTGATTCTACAAAAAAAAAACAACCTGTTTTTTTCCCATCAGTTGAATAACAATCAATCGATCCATTTCTTTTGGATTTTCGAGTATTCGCAAATAGAAATGTTCATCTTTTTTTTCCTTAATGTAAATCTAATTCTTCAATTTCTGACAAAAAATCCAACTGAAAATACTTTATCATCAGTTAATGGAAAACGAGATTAAACTTTTAGTTTGTAAATATTTCTAATGGTTTTATTTTGAATTTAAAAAAAACTATTATTCTCATTTTTGTTTTCAGAGCTCATATTTATATTTTATCTGATATAGTTTTACGAATTTTAGCTAATTCTCGATAACTACAGGGTCATATCTATATGAATATTATTTATTAATGGATAATATGGAAAATAGTAATGAATTGAAACAATAATGTATTTCGAAACATAAATATGACACTAAAGCCATTGAGCAATCATCTAGATTATGAGTAAAATAGTGAAATGATTGATTTCAAACTGTCAAATTGAAATTTTAGGACAAAGAAACTAAATAAATCTAGTAATAGAAATTAGCTTCTTTCCTCGCTTCAATGTCAATACTCTTTTAGCTTCCATCATTATCTATATTATTGTATCATATCATATTTTTATTTAAAGATAAAATAATACCTTTTGTTTATATACCATTGTTATTATTACAATAGACAGATTGTGAATATGCTTTGTTATAGAGAAAAAGCATGATGCTCATCAATATTAATGCCATCATCAATTATTATTATTTGTTTTATTTGAACAGATTGATACACATACATTGTTTATTTGATATTATAGATTGCATATTAGATGATAATCATTTATTTGTTAAATCAATGTATTCTATTTGTAATATTTATTAAAACAAAATAAATTTTTATTATTATCATTAAAAATTGTTCCCACACTTGCAGAAATAAATTTAAATGAAAGTCCTCTTTTATTATTTTAATTAATTCTTAAATTAATCTATATATCTATAATATATTTAACATTAATATTCTAAATACAAAATATCTAATTATATTATTAAACAAGATTTTTATAATCTTAATTGTCATGATGAAGATTCAATAGTTAAGTGGATAAAAGAAAAGATAATTGTCCTCTGGAGGTAACACCAGAAATTTATACATAAATGCTTCAAAATCTAACTTAAATAAACAAATAAATACCATTTATGATTTCAATCGTATGTTTGACATATAATTTATAGAAATAAATACTTAAATATTTAATGAGAATTTTAATGCAATTAAAAGAAAAATGTTTGTTTTATTTTTGACATGTTTTATATGTTAATAATAGATATGAGATTTTTTTATAATTGATAATTTCGAGAAATATTTTCAAATAAAAAAGTAATTGCGCTACTCTAGTTTCATATGAAGACAAAGGATTATACATGACATAGGTAACAGATGAATAAATGTAGAATTTCAAGTAATACGAATTTACAGGAAAGGACTTAACGCTATATTAGAAGAATGATCGAATTATTCATTTGAAATATTCTTGTTCAAATCGAGGTAAAGAAAACGATCTCTTTCGAAAATAATCTAATAACGAACAAAGAATATAATCATAAATAGTTTTAAAGATATCTCAAAGATGTTTTCTTTTCTCTTATTTATTTCCAAGAAAAAGTTATTTTTAAGAAATGGAAAATTTCAAGCTAATGACACATTATTATAAAAAAATACCGAAAATTGAGAAGTAAGGATGCAACAGTGACAGTTATTTTATATTCGTTTCGATTTCTTCAGTCGAACGAATTCTAGACAATTTCGTGTATAATATCATTTCTAATCTTTGATTGAAAACAAATTTGAAATTTATTCCAAATTCCTATAGCTTTATTGTAGATTGACTGTTACCAATACATCACTATCTTACATTGTATATTAATATGTCCATGATTATTTCGTGCATCAACAGGCGCATTGATTAAAAAATTCATGGTCTATGTTTTTGTTTTTCTTTATCTATACAAAAGTTAACAAAAAATGCAATAAACTTAGATGACATTGAAATAACAATTCATAGAATTTATATAAAAAAAACAAACTTGTATTATGTTCTAATATAGATTGAATATGAATTTATTTTAATAAAATAAAAAATCCTATTGAATTTCGATGACAATTTTCAATAGATGATATGCATTATTTATTACCTTATATTATATTTATATTAGAAATAATTTATATAAAACATGTTTCAAAAGAAAAAATTCAGTTTTTCAAATTTAATTCAAAGTTTGTTTTTTTTTCGCTTTTTAGTAAAAATAATTTATAATCGAATATTAATTATATCTATCAACGACATCATATTATTATATGAAAAAAGCAAACAAATAAATTATTCGAATTATTTTTTTAACTTAGTTGAACTGGATAATCGATCAATATACAATTATTTCTTATATCGTTTAATTATCTTCATTGTCTTGAGAATTTAACAAAAAATAAAAATTAAACATACATATATATATATACAAATCATATTTTTATCGATATTATTTACGTTTTATAGTTAGAGTATTATTTCGTTTAAAAATATTTAATTAACTTGTACCTAGTCAATGACAATATTGGCGCAATTATATTATTAATATATACATTAATTATTATGATTATAACTATTAAATCATTATTGTTTATCATCATTTTCTATTGATTTATTAAAACATTTATATATGATCAAGATTAACTCTTATTATACAAATATTAATTCTAATCTGTTATTTATGATAACGAATATATACGGTTAGAATAATAGACTAATTATTAGTCTGACCAGAAGAGGAACGATAGAGTGACTAACAAATACCATCACTCAATACCAAACAATAATGGCTGATTACATTCAATGTCTATCACTTGTTCGATCGATATTAAAAACAGAATTTCATTATGAATTTCATTCAATTCACCAAAAAAATCTAATCATTGATAATGAACAAATAATAAATAATTTAATAGAAGAAGAAATATTAAAAATACATGCAAAACAATTGTGGAAACGATTATAGAATATATTTCATTTCATTTCATTTCTTCTTTTTTTTCTCTTTACAATGTATTGATTCATAGTTTAACAACATTTTTATTAAATGGATTTCGATTTCACTATACAAGAAATTGAGCTGATACAACATTGAACATCCCTCTCGCAATAAATATATTCGATTTTTATTAACAGATATTCCTGATCACTATATAGAAAATCCTAGTTTAAATAATCTATGTAAATATAGTGAACAATTAGGTTATCATCATTTATTATTCTATGGACAACTTTCGTACAATAACTATGTTAATATTAATTGAAAGTAATAGAAAATAACCATTATCTATTAATCTATGTTAATACATTGTTTAATTATTGATAAGAATAAATAATTATTTTCTTTGTCTTAAACATTAAAGATCAGTGTAGGAAAGAGCCTATTGAAACATTTTTAAACTTTAAAATATTACACAAGTCTATCCTAACAAAAACAAAACGAGAAATTCATTGCGAAATAAAAATCTATTATTTTTCAAAGTTTAATTTTATTTCAATGTTATATAGGGATATGATTATATCAATAATTATAAATAAATTCTAAAAGTTCATTAAGTTATTTTTATTAATTAGAAATTTATCGTATGAATATGTTTTCTTCTCTATTAGTCACCTTTTATTTAAAAACAAAATTCAATATTTCAGCTATTTTTCTTTTTTGTCTTGATGATCGTTTATTCAAACATTATAATTAAAAATATTAATTGAATTATATGTTCATTATTTCAATAACAACTTCGACTAATTCATATCTTCATTTAAATTCTGAATTAATACATTCATTTATATGGATTTCACAGTTATTTACACGAATAGAACAATTCGAAAATTAATCATTTATGTCATTTATATATTCGTGGATACTTTTATAAAGATTATCTAATTATATTATTCAGAAGTTGTGTGATATATAGATACGTTTAATTCATTTTAACTTTTAATTAATAACAAAAACTGATATACCTACATTATATTTATTTTTACTTGATAATCCTGAATATAATTTAAATCAATATGTCAATACCATTTATAATATAACCATTAAATAATTTGATAGAAAAAAACAAACAAAATATAATTAATATATAAATTTTACTATATTTGATAGAATATGAGAATTTAACAGAATAAATTCGATGATCTTTATATAAACATTGAATAGAAATAATATAACTATCATCACAATTAAATATAAATTATCTTGTTTTAATAGTTGTGGACCTTTTCATATATATTAATACAATCAACAAATCAACAATAGAAATTCATTAAATAATAAACATGTTAATCAACAACAAGAAATTATTCATTCTTCATTTAAAATATTATTATTCAACTTATCGAACAATTGTCAACATAACGATGTGAACCTTTTATTTAATTATCTCTATTCACATTCGTCAACTTTTACATATTAGTTAATCGAATCGTTTAATCAATAAAATTGTTTTAGAATTAATTCCATCAACAAAAAAATTATATCTTCAAATATTTCTATACATATTGTTGCCAGAACAAAAAACCGAACAAAATAGATAACACCGATTATCTATTCAGTTTGTCCACTAGGAACTTAATGATTGCCGACTACTCTTATTATTATCATTATAGTTGAAAGATATTAAACCATTATCAATATAGTGGAACACAATATAAAAATGAAGAGTAGACACACACTATTTAATATTCTTCTCTTAAATAGAGTTTTACGCCATACAAATTTTCGCTAATTATCAATAAGTAATTAAATAAGCAAAACTTTTGTTGAGAAACGATTGGTAAAAATCATTGGAGATTTACTTAAAAGTTCTGAGTTGGAGACAATTCGAATTCATATATATATTCACGATCAGTATATCAGATAAATTATAGTTTTTTTTTGCTTTATCAAATGCATGTTATCATCGTTTATATACCTATTAGTTAAATCATGAGGAATAATCTATTCGGCATAATAACTCGATCAGAGGCGGCGGAACGATTCAAATCTAGAGGAGGCGCAAAACTTTTCAGGCAACGGTGGAAGAGTGATATAAAGGGAGGAAGGATTTTTTAGCTTTCTAATTCTAACTGTTACTAGAATTTTCTTACAAAATGCGCCGTTGAATTTGACAATCTTTCGAGAATTATTTGTTTGGTCTTTACAGGAACCATTTAAATCACAGAATTTCTCTGTTTAATATCATAAAATGCAATTTAACTATACTAAAAAAAAAATCTCTGGTCTGGAAGAGTGAATCGTCACCTTTAGTAAGCTGTTTGTCTTTGCCTTAATTTCTTCAATTTAATGTCGAAATGAAAACATCAGTCTCGGGACTTATAGAAATATTCTGAAAAGCAATCCTAGAAGCTGTTGTTGAATTCTCTGTAACAACTGCATCACAAGGTCATGTGGACCTGTTCTGATGAGTTCTTAGGAAATTGGATAGAATATGTAAAATATTGCTACTTCCCTTTATACTGAAAGTAATAAAAATATTTGTAATATACATACATATTTCTTATTTATCTTCGCACAAAAATTCTGAAAACCTTGATTTTTTTAAAGAAGCAAAACGTTCTCCAGACTTATCTTAACCAATTTCGAGAGAGCTAAAAGCAAAGATGTACAAAATACGACAATTTTTCACTTTTCTGGATTAAATTTGTTTCTCTATTTAAATGATTAATTGCTTAGTTGTTCACTTTTATATCTTTAAAATGATTTTCGAACATGACACGGGTCACTTTGATAGTGTCATCGTATTGAGTAACGAATTTTTGTACATTAAACTTGACTTTAATAATTATTTTGCCATTTCTGGTCCGTTCAATCTGTTATTATGGAGAAAAACTTCAGTTTCTCGTGCATCTTTATTTTTTTTTCTCTCCAAAAGGTTTGCAATAAGCCATTCAGGTTTTTATCATTTTTTTGTGCGAAAATAAATGCAAAATAGCTATTATTTCAAAATATGTTTGCTAATTCCAACATAATCGGAATTAGAAATGTTTTATACATCGTTTATTTCAGTTTTCTAAAATTCATCAAAAGAAGTCAGCAGAAGTTTTTTCGTAGTTATATTTTAGAAACCACCGACATCACATATTTTGAAGAAAAAATCAAGATTTTAGCATTTGTGCATATAAAGATATATACAAAATAAATCATATGGATAACTTTTTTGAACATTCGGTATAAATTCAGAATGAGGTTCGGAAAACTTTGTCAGAAGATGTCAAGTCTCTCTAGCCTTCCTCTTCATTTTCTTGAAAAGGCTCGAGGCTCCTCAGACCTAATAACTTCGTTCTCTATGACACTATCTAACATCTGACTGAACACACTCTCGATCAAAGAATTTTCGCTTACTAAATACAAATTCAGGATGAGATCTATAAAATTTCTTCAGATATTTGAGCTTCCCCAAGCCTTCCCTTTCTGTTATTAGGGGAGGCTTAAGCCTCCCCAAGCCTAAGGGCTCCGCCGCCACTGAACTCGATATATAAATCTATAGTTTTTTTCTCTCTTGATATCTATCTATTTCTCTTTTTAATGATTAGATTTCGGTTCTAACTGAAAAGAACGTTTTCCTACTCCCCCATAAGTTTAGAAATTCCAGCTTGTTTTTGACAAGTTCGATGCATTTATTCACTGATCGATTTTACATTTCTTTCGAACAATCATAATAGTATGTAAGATGTACACAATAGAGAGTAACCGAGAGAGAGAGAAGAATTCTAAAAAAAAAACAATATTTAACAATATTTTTCATTAAACTTATTTGTGAAATATTGAATCGAATAAGAAAAGATCTGGTAGAAAAAAAAATTCTAAATGAACATAAAAATGTTGATTTTCTTTTAATAAATCGAAGAAAATAAACATATCGAAAATGAATAGTCAAATATTTATTAAAGTTCGATATTTTTAAGCTTAATTAGCCTTTGATTAAATCTCATATATGAATATACTTTTTCAGATGTTTCCTATTAGAGATTAATATTTATTTAATATAAGATGATATTAAATCAAATATGAAGACAAATTATTCATTCCAAAAGCAAAAAATAATCAAATCAACAATTGTCTATATTAAATTCAATTATTATTTTCTAATCTCCTATTCTTCTAGTTTTGTATCCTGTTAATCGTAATTTAAATAATATTATTATGGTAACATATGGTGAAAGTCATTTTGATCGGTCATCATTTCACATTAATGCTCTTGTTCAACAAATTCCTCTTTATATTTATTCAAAATAATTCTCTTAAGATTTATTTTATTCTACTTTCAAAAGTCTATACTGTTATGTTTTTGTGAACGATATCGTAAATATCGTCAATATTTACTGACGAACAGTAAATCGCCTTAGGATAGAATCAATCGTTTCGAATAAAACTCTAACAATATCAATATCGAATGTTGTTTTTTTTATAAGAATAAATTCATGTGTTCAGTCTGCTTTATTTTATGTAAAGCTGAATAAGAGATTAATTAGTAATATCTTAACTAAATAGTTGATTTTATTTCGAATTGGACGCGAATTTAAAATAAATCAAAGTAAGATTATACTTATGAACAAGAACAATGCTAAATGTTTTCTAAGAGTATGTCGATTAAACTTATGGAAACAAATATAAAATAAACGTCACTGACGATCGAATCATTTGATAGAACTCATTCAGATCTATTAATGAAAAATAGAAATCTGTTTTTGAGATATTATTTTGATTGATAAAAATTGATCAATAGTAGAAAATTTCTATGTTGAATAAATAGTCTAGATTATTATCGATGAATAAATAATCGAAGCCTTTTTGTTTCTATTTATCATGATCCTTGTTTGACGATTTATTCCACCAAACATAATAAACAACATTTCAACCAGTCCGTTTGACTCTATCGACAACTCGATTTAGATTTTTCTATCGAAATTAATTTGAATAATTGAAACATATTTTATTTGCATTTTAATATCTGATTTAAATATCAAAATCTTATTGATATTTTTATTCAAATTTTAATGTATAATAGAACGATTTTCTTATTTCATATATATTTTATATGAGAATATAAAAAAAGTGTCACTAATTTGAAACAAAATTCATTTTATAATATCGTTTAAATGAGAATTTTATTTTATAGTTCTTGAAACAATATTTATATTTACTTTTTGTTAAGATTCTTGAATTAAAATTGGATCTATTCAATTTTAGATAGATTTATGAAACGGCGTTGAAATCAACGTTTTATCTTTCGAGTTAATCATTAATTAATAATTGATTCCCAACATGAATGTATATATACACTTCTCTAAATATCTATTCGATTTTAAAGTCTAATACATTATTTTTTTGTCAAAATAAACGTAAAGAAGTTAAATCGTAGTTAATAAATAGTGTCTTTAGAATTTGTATATTCTATAATAATATATTTGATTATTTTTCCGTTGTATATCGTTGAAAATCTGTTTTAACATTGACTTTATAATGTTTATCTCTAAATCTAAACAATATTAAATAAAAAAAATATTCTATTGAATTCCAATAAAATAATATTTATATAAATAATTGTTAAGATGAAAGAAATATGTCGATAAGAACATCGAAATCATATATCATGAATAGGAGCGGTTTTGTTTCCATTTCAAAGATGTTAATTAATTTAATTGTTTATCTATCATTTATTTCTAATAATAATATATTATTATTGATATAAGAATAAATAGACTTGATTTTAATTTATCGTCATTATTGAGAATAAATAAATAGCAAATATTTTTAGTTGTTCTTCCTCATAATTAAATGATAAAATAAATCGATAAATCATACTTTACCTTAGTGGAAACGATGGTTAAATAAATCTTATAAAACGATTCACTTCAATATGCTTTTTTTTATAAAGATTTGAAATAATTCAATGAAATTTTCTATTATATTGTGTTCAATAGAATAAATAAAATCCTTGATTATTGCTTCAATCAATGTCGAAATGTTTTTTTCCTCAAAAATGACAGATTCAAGTTTGATCAACTATATTGATGATATATCAATATATCGAACTATTTCTCAAATACTCAATATTACCTTGAATTCACCGAGAATCTAGAAAAATATCAAACAATAGGTTATATCTTGCTGAAGATTCTAGATAAACAATGGAAAGAAAACTAATATCATCTCCGAAAAGAATCATTCCTATGAATATATTTCAAGAAACAGTTTATTGTCTTTAACAGCATCGTTGAACTTTATTTGAAAAGTGACACATTATTATTATTAAAGAAATATTATTCTCTTAATATTAATATCATTCCTTTAATAAGTCGATTGTGCATAGAAATCGATTTATCCAAATGGCTGTTTATTATGTATTTTTGTTTTAATATGTGTTATCTGTTCATTAAGTAGAGAAATAGAGAAAAACAAAAATCTTTTCGAATATTTCTTTAGAATAAAACAAGGTCAATATGAATAAATGTAAAATGATTTCTATGCTGAGAAAGTATTTTATATTACTATAGAAATAAATCATATATCAACTATTTTCTTTTCTTAATCAATTTATACTGTTAAAATAAACATAAATATGAATATAATTCTTTGATGTCTTATATAAAATCGCATTGAAAATACAATATTATATCGATAGAATAAAGCTTTATCATTACTTAATCAAGCACGAGATGATATTTTTTTTCTCTATAACTATTCGAAAGAATTTTTAGTTGATAATTTTCAAATATGTTATGTCGTTTCATATTTTGAATAATATTATTTTCGGGATTTAAAACATAAATATTATCGTCTAAGAATAATAATATGAAATAGAGCTACGAATAAGCCTGCAATGACTTTTAAATATTTAGCTTATTGCTTGGGAGAAAGTACAGTGTGCATAGAATTTATAGTTCAACTCATTATCTTTATATAAAACACTTCAATGAATGAATTTAAAATTTCAATTCGAAACTTAATGAAAAATAAACTAACTGCGTGACCAAATAAAAAGTGATTTGTAGTGGTAGAGATCAACGTCTTCCGTTGATTCAAAACGATAAAGCTTCAAGCTTTTATTTAATATTGTATATTATTATCTAATAACATCGATTTATTCTAAGATAAAACTTTCTTTCAATTTATTATTTATTAAAGAGCTAACAATTAACGTTTGACCTTTAAATTTCTATGCTTATTTAACATCTAGAATTTTATTTAAGCTAAATTATTTCGAATAGTTATAAATCATTTTCATCATTTATTAGTTTATAATGAAATTTTACATCGTCTAAACATATTTATATATTTATTTATTTTTTTGAGTGAATATTTTAAATAATCCTCATTATATTTTTGTACCATTATTATTAGAATTGACATATATTGTTAATATGCTTGATTATAGACAATAACCATGATGATCATCTATATAA
>CAJNOP010002776.1:0-15861 GCA_905250075.1 Rotaria sp. Silwood1
TTGATCGAGGAATCATACTATTTTTTATAAAGTAAATTGATCCCGTTGTCGAAAATAAATGAGAGAATAAATAGCATCAAACTGTAACGAAATAAAATCTTAGATTTGATTCAAATTCTATATAATTCTATTTAAGACTTTGGATAAATAGTAGTTGGCATCATGATAAGAATGCATGATAAAAATAAAATGTTTCACATACTGAGTAAAATATATTCTGTCAGAAAGAGAGGAGATATTTTAAATAGTTTTTCTTTCTTTCGTTCTAAAACATTTTTGTATCAATGCATGAAACTTTTTATTTTGATAATAAATTGTACAGATGATGCGAAGTGTGTGATACTCGTCGAAAGTTACAAATAGAATTATAAACGTGAAGAAGGTTACAATAAGATTTAAGTATTTCTTACTGATATCCAATGCTGAAGTTGTATTGAGTTTCTGATTGTTTATTTTAGGTTCAAAAATTGATGAACTATTAATTAATAATATTTTTCATGAGGCTTCTTCAAATGGTTATAGAAATTTGGCACTAAATAATGGATTTTTACACCATTCGACTAGTACTCCGTGCTAAAATTCACTCTTGAACTTGTGTCGTGTTTCTAATTGGTTGTATTGGATGAAGTATTGAATTGTTGATGGATGAGCGTTTTTGTATGAAAGCAATTTTGTAGTATATGACCAAAGGATTGCCAATATGCTGAATATAGTGCAATATAAACATGGTAATACTAAAAATATGTTCCGACGTGTACCTTTTAAACTTTGACCTACTTAATGTGTGCTCGAAATTATATGTTGAATACGAAATGCAACGTTTCATTTCAGAGAGTTATAGTTGCAAAAATAATTTTTAAAAATTTTCTGGTAAATTATATTTCTTTCTTGTTTTCACATGTTCTTTTGAAATATCTGAAAAGTAGTTAAACAATTATGTGCTACACATCAGAATAATTTGATAAATAATTTATCTCGTGTTATTATACGAAATCGATAGAAGTATGATTACAATTAGGGTGATGTTAGCTTCAGTTAATTAGGTCGAAATATTAACTTAGAGTAATGCAAAAGTAGTGGTGATCATATTTTAATTCCTTATAAAAAGCTTAAAGAAATCTGTCTCTCTATATAGTCTGATAGTAAAAATAATATTCTATTTCTTTTGTTGTATTTGATCATTCTTCAACTAATATCATTATAATAAAATTTCGATAAGACCTGTTTGGTTATGATGTGTGACAGTTAAATTAATTTATTCAGGTATGCAGTGCACTTAATATTCAAGATAGTTTTGCGAAAGTCAATAAGAAGTTGAAGATGAAACACTAGCTACTTGTTTCTGTACTTCGGTTTTGTTCCGTCATCACTACTTTTTGTATATCCTTATATATATAGATAGCTACGCACTAAACAAGATGAGGAAAAAAAAGAGAAGAAAAACAAAAAGAAAATCAAGCAGAGAATACATACTGAAAACAATATAAAGTATCATAAAGGTCACATATCATAACCAAACAGGTCCTATTGAAATTTTATTATAATGGTATTCGTTGAAGAATGATCAAATACGACAAAAAAATAGAACATTACTTTTTTCTATCAGAATATATAGAAAGATATTTCCTCTAAGTTTTTATGCACGTAAGAAAAGTATCAGCTGTTTTCAGTAGAAACCCATCAGAAATCCACGAATCTTGAAGCTGGAATCATTGTTCCGATTGGAAGAAATTAATTTACTTTCGTCAATATTGTTGAATTGCCCTAGATAAAAAGACCAAATTAGTAAATATAGAAAAGAAATGAAAAATATTCAAGAATATTTAATCTAGAAGTATAGAAGAACAAAAGAAGTACAAACATTCAGAGCAAAACTAGTAAGTAGGATTAATTAAAACAGAAAAATGACATATGACTCATCACTTGTCGATGTTTACTGGTTGTGAATGTATTGAATAAAACTGAAAACTGCAAAAAGTAAACAACCAACTCTACTAATACAAAACTAGAAAATTGTTATTTGTATTATAAGATATGTATCAACGCTAAAACCTGAAGTTTGGTTGTCAACTTATGTCTATGTATTATTGATGCGGCCAGAAGGACAATTCTGGAACGTTAATCAGATTGAAGTTATTTTTCTACAAAAGCTAAGACCACCTTCTCATATAAACTCATATAGAGAGAAACCAATAATTTTATAATTAACAATGGATAATTTTCCGCTTTGATACATTGTAAAAAAAAAGTGCCATGTGTCTTACAGGACAGTGCAGCGGTAATCTATCCTGGGATTTAGACAAGAATTAGGCGTGAGAGACGTCTCAATTTTAGATACTTGAATAAAGTAGGCATTGACGCGTCTTATATTTTGAACAATAGAATTCAATAGGTATTCATATGTTTTGTTCGTTATCGTCATTGAAAATGTGATCCGGCCAGTCATAATTACAAAACAAATGTTACTGTATTCACAATGTTTCATGAAAGACATTTTTAAGTAATACTTTTTAAAATAATCGACTAAAATATGGTGGCTTGTAATTGTGTCCGTTGTTCCCTATTTTTTTCTTAAAATGGGTTAGTTTTCTTCTGGTAGATATCGGAGTAATACTGTGCTTTCTAGCATTAACATACATGTAGAACTCTAAGAGTTGTTACGAGTTTTAAACTTCTTTTTCAAATTTTCATCATTTATAATTCGTAGAAGTTTCACACTCGGACCACCTCTTCAAGTGTATCATGTATGATCAATCCTTCCCTCAAAGTATGAAAGCAATAGAAGACGAGCGATCACATCCGCACACAAAAATCCACATATCTGGTGTGGATGCCCCGCAGCGTGACAATATAGAAACGCTCATCACCGACATAAATGCCAAAGAATCCACAACTGCAAAGCAACAAGTATGCCTTCAACTTCACATGAAAATATACAGAAGCTCTGACAAGACTCGCGGGAAAATGAATTAGGGCAGGTCGCACATCTCAACACTCTAATAGTTTAACATAAAATAACTCGACTTGAAAATTTTTCGAAATTCTTATATTTTAAAATTCGAGTACTAGAATTGTGTCCAACAGAATCCAACTCTTCACTTCCCTGTAGTGTCGGATGGGCAACGTCATCTTAACGACTAAGATAGACTCTAGTAAAGCGCTCCAGGACTAGCCATCTGAAGCGAGTTTTGAAACGGCGCCCAAAACACCAATTGAAGAATCCATTGTGGGCAACAACTTTTCGTCTCGTCGTCTGTATGCAACGATCCCAAAATCCAAGCGTATGATAGGTTAGTCACCTGTCCTTGAGATTGCATGGATGATCCGAATAAAACTCAAAGTATCTTAAACTTCGCCACAAGGCCATCACAATACTAACCTACAAAGTGTGTACTCTCAAACAACTGTGAAAACTATAACAACTCATACATGAATGCATCGAAAACAACATCGACCTTTTAGTCATTCAAGAGCATTGCTGGCAAACACAACGATCAGTTGACACATACTATGAAATGTTGAATAAAACAATATGGAGCTTTAAATATTCGTCGGTAACAACAGAAAGACAAAGCGGCGTAGGACTACTCATGCGCCCCAGGCTGGCCAAACTGTTACAATCATTGGAAAATATATCAAATCGCATCATGGTGACTCATTTCAAAGGCAACTCAACACTAACCATCATAGTGGCCTATGCACCCACAGAAGATAAAAACGATGAAGAAAAAGATGTCTTCTACGAAGATGTGCTCAACACAAACCAGATTTACACAACCCAAATCAAGATCATGGACCTGACTACATCCAAACGGTCAATCAAAAGCTCAGCTCGACCACATTCGCATCAATGGAAAATGGCTGGAATCAATTAGAAACGTACATGCATACAATTCGATCGAAATAAATTCTGATCACCGCAATTGTAAGTGCCAAGGTGCTCGTTAGCCTTCGAGTCAGCAAGATAATAAATGCAAACGTCTCAAGTTGAATTGGAACAAATTCAAAGAAAATTCAATCTTAGAATCCTAATTTAACATCGAGGTACAGAACCGCTTCGGCACTCTTCTGGTCAAGAATCCTGAAGCAGATATTCAAACAAATATGATAATTTTGTAATTAGCATAGAAGAAACACCAGCAAAACTTGTTGGCAAATCACATCGAAAGAACAAAAAGAACTAAGTTTTCATCACCACCATCGATATATTAAAGCTTCGAAACAAAGTCAAGACCAAATTTAAGAAAATCCCAAGTTATGAGAATAAAAACCATTGACAAGAACTTAGCCAACAGCTGGAAGAATCCCATCAGAACGACAAGCTAAAATTCTTGGAAAATAAACTCGAACAACTGAAACAAGCAACAACAACAAATCAGTTAAGAACAACATGGATCCTAATAGATGAAATCAATGGTAAACGCCGATACAACACCGCATTGAAAATCAGAAGAACTGATGCCACAAAAATTAATACTACCAATGACGTCATGAAAGAGTAGAAGAAATACTTCGAAGATTTACTCAATGTCAAACCAAATACATCAATAAATACTCAAACTGTATCACCAGCTTTCGAAGACTTACCAAACAATGTTGGTCCTATAACAATTGATGAAATAGTGAAAGCAACCAAATAGCTGAAAAGCGGTAAGTCTCCTAAATTTGGCTACGCAATAACATCCGAAGTACTCAAGTACGGCGGACTATGGGTACTAAACCAATTATGCAACATCTGCAATGAAATATTTGAAAATAAAAAATCACCAAAACAAGTCAACACCAATATCATCATACCATTGGCAAAGAAAGGTGACAGAACTCTGATGATCAACTACAGAGGCATCAGTCCCTTGTCAATCGCTGCCAAAATTTTCGATCGAATTTTGTTAAACAGAATGCAAGAAGGTATCGACTCCATCGTCAGAGTAAAACAAACAGGTTTCAGGAAAGATAAGAACTGCATTGACTAAATACATATCCTACGCTGACTTCTCGAAAGTGCAAATGACAAGCAACCATCAATCTTCATTACATTCGTCGATTTTAAGAAAGCTTTCGATACAATCAACAGACAAACCACGTTCTACATTCTAAGACATTATGGTGTTCCTATGAAAATGGTGAAAGCAATTGAAGCCATATATCACAATTCTCGAAGCATTGTGCTGGTAGATGGTGACGTCTCCGCAGAATTGGACGTAACGACTGATTTCCTGCAAGGGAACAACTTGGCACCTTTTCTTTTCATCATCGTTATTGATTACGTCATGAAAAATGCTCAATTAGATCGTGCGAATGAAAAAGGTGAACACGGCTTTACAAACAATATCCAACAATCTAGCAGAAATCCAACAACAACTATATTCAATCTCGACTTTGCCGACGATATAGCTCTTATAGAAAACAGTTTCGACAGAGCTCAGACACAACTTATCACAATAGCCAATCGCTCCAAGAAAGTAGGCCGCCAAGTGAACATGAAGAAAACGCAGGCAATGAACAACCAAAACATCAAGAACAAATCAATAAAACTAAACGAACAAGATATGGAGTGCTGGATCGATAGGTTCAAGTACCTTCCCTAGGGACAGTATTTGATGTTTCAGCGCCGGATCCTTAGAAGATCTGATCAGGATCCTGCAAGGATTCGCTCTTTTTTCCTGAGGAAACAACTAAATCCTGAAAGAAGCGTGTAGCCACGAAATTTCAGGATCCTGCCAGCATTCGAAACAAGATTATCAAGGATCCTGTCAAGTTTATCATTGTTTATAAATCAGAATCAAGTCAGGAAATAGATAATTCCTGAACGAAGCGTATAGCCACGGAATGGCAGGATCCTGCCAGGATTTCAATAGTTCAAAACTGAAAGAAAAAGGTTTCTAATCAAATTTTTCAGGATATGACTGGGTTTCCTCGAAGACCCTATCAAGTTTCTTCGCAGGATCTTTGCAGGATTTTCTAAATAGAACAGAAAATATATGAACACATAGAGTATCAATCTCCAGACCTTCAGTTTACATACCGATTAGCTTACCCAGCTGGATGCGCCATGTTATTCTATCTTCCTTTCTATATTGAATATAAACTTCTATTTGAATTTTTTGTGAATACAAATTATTTCAAAAAAATTCTGAAAATGCAATACTATTTTGCATATTTACTTTAGTTGGTGAATTTTTAATATTTTTTTAAAATTTTCATTCGGTTTAAAAAATATATTTTGATTTTTCTTTTGAGTACAATCAAAACTACAAGCAGTTTTTATCGGATGATTTGCTGCTGATTGAAACAATCTATTTAATAAAAAAAGTTTTACGATGACTAAATTCAAATTAACATCCTAATTTAATGGTTTTTCAATTTTTTTTTGATAAGATTATAAAAAAGAACTCACTACTGTACTCTGAATCTCAAAACAATTTTTATATAAATTGTGAAATGATTTAGAAAACTTTTTCTAAGCTTCTTTTAAGATTTCTTCTATTTGTTTATGTAAAGAACCAAGTAGAGATCAAGATAAAAATACTAGTAGATCATTATTTAGTTCTTAGAATTTTGTTGTAGATCGAACAAAAATACAACATGATCTTAAAAAATTCTTCTTTTCATTGTTATAGGTGTTGCTCAATATTAGTATTGAAATTCCATTGTGATCTACAGACGTTTAAATCTTGAACGGATCCTGAACTGAAGCTAGCTAAAAACTTGAGAGAACCGTTTCATTCATTTTTGCAAGGTTCCTGACTGGGCCCTGAAAATAGAATTTTGAATAGTCTCTAAATATAAACCTGGGAAGACCTTAACTGGCTCCTTGTATTTTCTTATCAAGACCCTAATCATACTTCTACTTTTTTAAAGGACTGGCAATGCCTATTCTTGGGCATTTTCTTGCAGAATCCCGGTCGAAGCTTATCAAGATTATTCAGTTAAGGATTCTTACTAATCTTGTTTTATTCCTGGTAAGATCCTTTTCTCGTATAACGTAGTTCTTGACAGGATCACTATACCAGGATCCAGAACAGGTTTTGACTCAAATCTGATGAAATCTTGACAAAATCTACGTTATGATTTCTGTCAGGTTTCTAAATACGATCGGAAGTGTATCCTGATAGGATCCTACAATATCAATAAAGAAAAATCCGAGCAAGAACTTGGACAAATCCTAGACAGAATCCTGAATCAAACCTGACAGTATCCTTCAGATTTAGGATCCTCAAAGATCCTTTCAGAATTTTTCAATGAATGAACAGAATTGAGACTATGGTTGGCTCAATGATGTTATCCAGTGATACTGATATTAAAGTACGAAAAAGTCAAGCGTACAAAGCTTTCTGGAAAATGAAAAACATATGAAACCCGAAAAACATCCCAATTCGTCTTAAGATCAACATCGTCCATGTTTCATGTCTCTTAATATTGTTGTATGGTGGTGAAAGCTAAATCATCACAAGTAAACTCGAAAAAACTCTGAACAGCTTTGCCACAAGATGTTATAGAATAATGTAAAACATCAATCATCTTAACAGAGTATCCAACAACACTATCTATGAGCAAATCAAACAAGAACCTCTGGTACAAATGGTATAACGTCGACAGTTGCACTTTATTGGTTACTGTCTACGTAGAAACTCAGAACCAAACTCACCAACATGTATGCTCTCTACGCATCAAAACCCAGTCATGACAAACATAAACGAGACCGTCCGAATTTATATTATCCCGATTACATCAAAAGACTGATCGATAACAATATACCACCTACAATTGATGAAATTAGAAAGGCTGCTGCGAATAAGAAGAATTGGTGCAACATTGTTGTCGCCTGCAAACCTCGCCTGTTCACAGCCGAATGATGATGATGATGGCTCAAATTATATATTCCAGTTTAACATCCAAAGAAGAGGTTCAAAACTCGTTACGAATAAACGATTTCTACGCTAGTTAGCTCTATTCGATTGAATAATAATTTTTATTTTATGTTCAAGATTGTTAATTTTCCTAAGTTGTTTCTGTGCATTGTTGGCTTCATTGTAAAACATTCCTAAGTAATAAAACAAGGAAGTTTATTTACATTGAAGATTAAAATTAAAATTTACAAATGAATTTCGTATGTCCAGCAACAGTACTGATGAAAAGCACGTAATTAGATATCAACTATTATCACAATAGATCTACGCTGATTTTACATTTAAAATATGAAGCTATCAAGAAGAGATGAGAAGGATTTCTTCTCTAATTTATTTTTCTTACCATAAACATCTTTTTCATTTAATATCTTTCAATCTTAATAGTATTCGTATCCTATAACTATTGGAGTATTGTTAAACTATTTTTAATCGTGTCATTATACAAAATTTCTACGAATAGCAACAATGTGAAAGTATTGTTTTATCTTTGATTTGCTGTTATATGTTTTTATATTAGATGAATTAGATTAATTTGACAGCAATTAGAATTTTTTGCCTAAATGTTAACAATCACAATGTATTTTGAAGGCACGTATTTTTGTTTTTTTTCTGAAAAAACTTGGTATTATTATTCAGCAAAATCTATTCGATCAACATTAAATGATAAAAACGCTAGTTATACAACTAAAATTTAAGGTATTTAAGGAAATTATTCTAAGTTATTTAGTAAATCTTTTAGAAATGTTGAGCATTCCTTTATTTTTGTTGATCTATTTTAGAAAAATTTGGTAGTTTCTGAATATCAACATAAGAGACTGATTCTAGTATCTACTCTACCGCTTTTCTTAACAGAAATGATCGTAAAAAAAGATAAAAAATTGCACTTAAAAGTCTGACCACCTGATAGCGAGTATTTAGAAGTATATAACAAAATGATTTAATAAACTACCAGTTTTTCTTTTGTCTGATTTAGAGATGGAAAGATCTCTAGAAACTGATTAAAGGATTTTTTTATCTTATTTAAATGAAAAATGGTGATATTCATGAATTAACATGATCTTCTGGGCTTCTAAAACATTTCTTTTCAAGTTACATGTCCAGAAAAGTACAAAATAATCAATTTTAGACAATGTTTTTCAAATTTTCAGTCAGATAAGAGGGTAGTACAACAGAAGAATAGAAGCGTTTCACTGTAGTCTTTAATAATTTTCTTCAAGAATAAATTTGAGTCTTGACATTTGCAATATAAGCTTAGCCAACTAACTAACATTTGTGGTAAAAAATTTAGTTCTTAACTCTTTCTAGTTTGGCTCAAAGATCGGCAAACGAGAGTGGGACAAATCATCAGTCATACACCAATAGACGTCATTAAAAAATAAATTATTCAAAAGTGAAAAAAAAATAATGACTTGCGGTTTTCAACAATCGATAGTGCCCAACTAGTTAAATCTTTTTATGTAAAATAGTTTGACTTAAAATATTTATTGGCTTCACAGTAGATTGAAAAAAGGATGCAGCACTTTTTCGTCATTTTCAGGAGCCACTAATATAAGTTCAATTTTCTATGAAAGGAAGATAGTGAATTTGAAAAATAAGCTTATGAAACGATAGAACATTCAAAATACTATAAGAAATCTAATAAAACATCGTTTACTTTTCCAGTTTTAACTGAAAAACAATGAAGAATGAAAATGAGCATGCGAGGAACCATCATAAAAACACATAAAAAAGAGGAAACGCTGACTTTATTTTCAACACTGCTTGTAAAGGGTAATAGATAGAAAGCTGATTTTAGCAGCAGAGATAGAGCATAAGAAATAAATACTTCTGTATAAATTTCGATCGATTTCACCACATAGGGCCTGAGAAATGAATGAAACCAGTTTACTTATTTCCGGTTTTGACCATATTTCATCATATTATGTTTATTTCTAGATTATATTAATACTAGCCGAAGAGCCCGGCGCTGCCCGACTAAATTCAACATATCATTTATGAAAAATTGGAAACGGTAGCCGTATGGTTTCCTATAAGTTATCAATCTTGTATAGCCCAAAATACGCTTAAAACCTTTTTCGGTTTAAAATTCTTTTACAGATTTTGACATTTCTAGATTTAAAATTTTTGCTCTTCCTAATATTTTGTGAAACACGATTGAAAATGTCCGTTGAAGTTCATAGCAAGAAAAGTGAACCCCGCCCTGTCCCACAGACCACGATAGAGATTCTCGATATGCAACTCTCAAGGACGCAAGTAGTGTTCAAAAATGAGGGCGAACCGGGGATTTTTGAGTTCGCAACCCATTTTCTTGTCGAAGGTTGGTAGTCATCCTAATTTGGAGGATGGGTTAACGAAAAATTTTCCGAAAAACACAGGAAAAAGCAGACATTTTTCGCTTTCGGCGAGCGAAAAACGGAAAAATTTTCTAAATTTAGGGGCAAGATATCTGATCCCCCGATATTTGCGCCGCTAACATCTCCTCTTGTTTTCTGGATGATGTTCAAAGTGACACGGGTCTTTCAGTACAATGAAAACGGCTTCATTGTATTTCACATTTTTATCCTGTAAGGATTATGGTGAGAGATTTTTTCGTTTTGTGGGTTTCGCTAATTTGAGATATATGGTTTGAATCTTCAGAACAAAATAAGGAGATAACTGAGGGTTTGCATTTCTATTGAATAGTCGTATTTTAAGCCAAAGTTCAATCGGAAACCCTTTTGCAATACAGTTTCCAAAATCTTTACCAATGAATGCACCTGATTGGTCAGTTTGTTAGCCAATCAGATTTTATCATATTTGCATGCCCAAGAATTTGTTGCGTCGAGTGGCGAAAACCTCATGTCTTTATGAGTGTGGGTGTAATTTTGGATTGAAAAGTAGTCCTTGACCTTTCCCTGAATGAAAGAGTATGCCATGCAAAGTTTGGTTGTACTAGCTCCTACAGGGTTCAAATGCATAAAAAACAAACAAACATTCTTCTTTATTGTAACGACAAACTGGATTGAATAGTTTTTCGCCATTCTCGGCAATGATGTTTATTCAGCTATTTTACATATCCAGAGTGCACACTAAATATAAATGTGTCGTGTTTATATGTCGTGAATTATTGTGTCGCATACTCCAGCAGAAAAATGTGTCGTGCTTAGAATGTGTCTTATACGAATTTGTCGCGTTCTGTCTGTTGACTATTCGTTCACCGTTTTATTATGCAGACATGGTCATATATAAACAACGTGGTTTAACATAGAAAAAGAAATTTCAAATTATTTTTATTTTCTAGATTATTTCTCGATTATTTTTTTTATCGAGAAAATGCCAATCTCGATCTATGTTCGTGAGAGGACTACTCTGAAGCGGTCTGATACAAATCAGATCAACTCGAGATTGGACAGATCCCAGGATCTGACCAGCTTGAGTTTTCAGAATAGGAATAATTAAATGGAATTAAATTGAAAAAAAAAAACATCGAAATATGATTTTCCAAAAGGACCAATAGAAAATGTGTCGCATGTGTCGTACGAAATGTGTCGTGGTCCCGCTGAAGAAAATGTGTCGCAGTGAGCTCCTTGTGTCGCACTTTAATGTGTCGTACAATGTGTCGCAAAACACGACACTTGCGACACATTTTAACTTAGTGTGTGTAACAACTTCATACATAATACGCATATATATAGGAGAGAGATTGAAGAGAGACAGGAGAGAGATATATTAGAACAACGGCAAGAGAACAGATAGAGAAGGAAGGAGAATCATCGAACCGTGTCATCAATATCAGCACACCCTCCCACTCAGATCAGACGCGCTCCTGAGCGTCTTTACAATATCAAAAAAATTAAATGAAACAGTGGTAAATAGCGAAGAGAAACAATAACGTAACAGAACACATCAAAAGTTGATCATTTTGACCATTATCATACAATAAAAAGTCGGATATAAACAATATCAATCAATAACACTAATAACAATCGCTTGAATTATCTTCTTTTTTTTTCAGACACTTTACAAAAGAAACGCAATGAACAGTTACATATAGAGACTTGAGTCTAGTGTATACACAGTGTTTAAAAGAATTTCTTTTTCCAGACCAGAATCAGAGTATCTTAGCACACCACATTAAAAAAATATTATTCATAACAAATAGCTGAGCATCACAGCGCTAATCAAAGAAGACATTAAATAGTTATACAAATCAATATAATATCACAAAATTCAATTTTCTAGTAATTTCTCAGAAAAAAAAACGAAAAGTTGTCACATTTCTTATTTAATTTAATCAAATGTAGCGCATCAACGAGGTATGAAAGAATAGAAAAATTTATGCACCCTCTGGGCAATGGAAAGAAAAGAAACTTTTTCACACGTTTCATCACTTTTATCAGTTAAAAGATAATCGACTTTTTTTTCCCGCTTGTTTTGCTTATCTGACATTCATGCGTCGTTGGATATATAAGATAATCAGTTGGATTGCGTGCAGATGGTGTATTGATGATAAATGAAATGACATTGCTTGCGGCAGTTATACAATTAAAATTCAGCCTCTTCTACCCTTGCTTGTTTTCTTCTTTTTCTTTGTTGTCGAGGCGAATAATTTATGTTTTCAATCGCGCTTCAGATGTTGTTAACGACTAATTTTTTCTAATTTCATGTGTTATATAGCCGGTATATAACTTCTGCTAATATAATGCGTCGCCACGCAGTAGAAGTGGACCACTTCCATGTCATTCTTCTCACGGTTGGCTCGACTGTTCGGTCGGCTGGGTCGTTCTCGCAGCTATTCAAATATTTACTTATCAATTTCTTTTGTTCATATAATTGCTTCTGTTTTTCATAAAAATTCCTGCCAACGCTTGTCCACCGGAGGCCGCCGGCGTCCAAACCGTTGAGGAGGTTCATCATTATATTAATTGAATTAATACTTGCTACTTCACACACTGCACAGTAGTTGATTAGCCGCTGCGCTTCGATTAACTTCTTGAATCATCTTCATAATGTTGTAGCTGTTGATAAAGACTAACTTCGAGAAGATTTTTCAGGATTCATTAACCATAGTTGCCAGTTGTGACGAACTTAGAGAGTGCCGCCTATGCCGGTCGGCATGATGGTGTATTGTGTCATCTGCACATCTCTAGTCGTGGTTCATGATGTTGAATTGTTATTGGTTCTGGCACGATTTGACTTCCATTCAGAACTTGCAATGATTCAGCAACCAGGGTCGAGATGTAATGACCGAGGTCTGCCAGTGTCGCCATGTAACGACAAACTGGATTGAATAGCTTTTCGCCATTCTCGGTAATGATGTTTATTCAGCTATTTTACATATCCAGAGTGTAACAACTTCATACACAATACGCATATATATAGGAGAGAGATAGAAGAGAGACAGGAGAGAGATATATTAGAACAACGGCAAGAGAACAGATAGAGAAGGAAAGAGAATCATCGAACCGTGTCATCAATATCAGCACATTTATATATTAGATACGTCTGAATTTGTTATGAGACGTGTTTCTCTTTATTCTTTATTCGTTTAATAATATATGAACTATTCAGTATCGTCTATATAATTATGACCATTCTTTGTATCACAATATTAAGGATTGATTTTAACTTTTTGATTCATTGTTAAATGAAATTGCTGCTAATTCCACCATCTGATTCCTATTACTTAGACAATTCGCTTATCCATTTCCAAGTGAAAAATATTCATTGAATAAAATTGCAAAGAAAGCATTTCCATGAAAGAAAAAATCGTTTGTTGCCTGAAAAAGAAATCATCCAATATAAGGGGAGTACGTTTTAAAGTGGAACAAGCATGAATACATTTACATTCTTAAAAAACGTTTTCTTTTCTTAAGAAGAGAGGTTTGTTCTTTACGCACCATGTTCTTGATCGTTTTTTTCTTTGAAATGAAAGTGTCAGTGTTTAGTCGTCTCTTCAACTTCACATTGATGTACATCTACTTATATATTTCATATGCTAGAATTTTCATTGTAATGCTATACAACGACGGTTGCATTATATTTGTTTTTAGTAGTAAAGTAATCCTTATTCTTGTGCATAATCGACGCACAACAATTTCAGACATGATAAATCTTCATTATAATGAGACAGATACTAATCAAGATAAACAGTAATTTATGAAGGAGAGTTGAAATTCACACAGTACTACTCATTCATTAACAGGTAATCGACGGGATTCATCAAATAAACCAATTAATTAGAGGAAAACAAAAGCGTCTGTTGAAGTACGAACGGATTTAAGATGAACAAATCTCTAAGTAAAACCATTGTGATTTTTCAATACCATAATCTAAAGCATGATTATTAATTTTCTAACACTGTACGGTATTAATTAGACATATATTAGCTTGACTCTACCTAGAAGATAATATGAAAAAACACAATTTCAAAAAAAAAATCAATTGCTACTGACATTTTTTGCCTATAAATTCCAGTGATTATCTAAAGACGATCAACAAAATACCATTTCCATGAGAATGAAAATCGGTAATTTCACTTAAAGTCCCCATTGCTGATCGAGGATTCACATTGAAAATATTACAAATCTGTATGGATCGACTTCGACATCAAACACACATAATCCGAGACATAATACAAGTACACGAACGAATATTACGAAGCAACAATAGACTTTGACGCTAATTTTTCTAACCTTATCAGAAGTGATTTAAAGAAAAATAAAGATATTACTTCATTTCATTTTGTTGCCATTTACTTGCTTATTTATTTTCAACCATTTTCTTAACTAGATTTATATAAAATTTATTTAAATATATTGTCATTATAAATTGCTAGTAAAATCTAGTATCATAGAATATAAAGAAAGACTAATTAATTTTAGAAAAATAGTTGATATAAAACTTAGTTATATTGTAATTAATTTATATTGAAAATAAATATAATCAAAAATTATTTTGTTTATAATCTAGAAAATATTTTTACGAATTCCGATTGAATAACATAGAAAGAAAAAGAAAAAAGAAAGTGAATATCTATTCAATTTAAAAGATAAATGAATGAATCTATTAACATGATTATATTTATTAATAAAAAAAAAAAATTTTTTTTTTTCATAATTAAATGAAGAAAAGAAAAAAAGTTAGTTATAAAAAATAGTATGAATAATAGTATTATTTGTTTTTAATATTTCAATTGAATCTGATTGATTATGTCTTTGAACAAATGGATAAATATGTTTAAGATGAATACATTTGGATGAAATTTCTTTTTGTCCTGTTTCTTTTCTATGATCCCAAAAATGTCCAATACATTGATCATATGGATCAAAATTAAACATTTTTTCAGGATATCGTGGTGCAGGTAACCATAATTGTCCAAATGGTCTCATAATTAATGGAAAAATATATTCTAATTTAATAAGATTATCAGGATTAGTTATTTCCCATAAATATGTTTCATTTTTATCATAAATAAAAAGATCAATAAATGGAAAATTCCATGAATAACCTCCAGCTGATGGAGTATTTTTAAAAAATATTTTATAATATTTAACTTCTTTTTTTTTATTTAATAAAACATAATATTTAACTAATGAATCATTCATTTGATCAATAATATTAATAAAACGAATATGTTCTTGAATAGGTATAATTAAATCAATATCATCATCCCATGGTATAATATCATGATGTCTATATGAACCTAATAATGATCCATATATTAACATATATGTTATATTATTTTTTCGACATATTCGTTCAATAATCATTAATAAACGCATAACTAATGTATGTTCACATGAAGTTAAACGACGAGAAAGAACATTAGAAGATTTCCATTGTGAATAACGATAAGGTAAACGATTAAGTCTTGTAGAATTAATTGATGGTACTTGAATTAAAGGAGATTCAGGTAAATATTTTTCACTATCATAACGATATGCCATATCAAGACACCAAATATCATAAT
>CAJNOP010002777.1:1028-15860 GCA_905250075.1 Rotaria sp. Silwood1
TTTTTTTCTTCTTTCTTACTTGATAAAATGGTAGTCTAGTTGAAATAATTTGGATATTGTCATTGGGATTCATAAGAGTAATAGAACTGTGCGTTGGAAACCTCGATGACTGAAACATAATAAATATGTTTAGCAGTGTGACACAGATGTGCGAAAATTTTTTCGGAAGTGAAAATAAATTAAAACTTTTACTTGAAATACTTTTTACTCACACATATGGATATTTTTAGGTAATTGTAAGTGTCATTTATCTGCTGAATTTATGCAATTGTTAGACTCCCTATCTACTTCATTACGCAATCATTAATTTATATGAATACTGGATGATTCTCGAAGAATTTAAAATTAGTGCTATTGTGGTTCTCACAAAACTGAATTGGGTTGCTAGGCAACACTGTTTATAGATTAAAGATTGCTTACCAGTCGATAGCCCATCCGTAGTGTTTGCCATATTGCAATATACAGGGTTGGAAATAATATTATTCCAGGGGGGGGGGGGGGTATCGCTATAATTTTAAGCAGACGTCATAATGAATTGTATATCAGATGAAAGCCCGTCAAAAATGAGATTTATTGATACTAAATAGTGAAGGTTACGAAAACTTTTTAATATCAAACTTCAGACATTTTCAGAAATTTTATACCTTTTTGACGTAGAAAAGTAAGGTACCAGTAACTTTAAAATGAAGTAAAATTTTTTTCTTGGATATTTTCATAAGTTTCGGTAGAGCTCGTCGAGCTCTACAAAATTGTACATATTAAAAACTTTGTAAGCCATCTTTTTCAGATAAAAAGTTCAAAAAACTACTTGGAAAATCTCAAGAAACGTTAAAAATCTTCTTTTTTTTATATGGAAGAAAAACACTTCGTTCTTAAATAGAATTATTTATTTTCATTATTTTTACTACCTCAGACGTTTCGAAATGTACCCATTCGATGCAGCATGAAAAACTGCGTCTAATGAGTATATTTCGAAACGCCTAACGCACTTAAAATAATAAAAAAACTAATTTTATTTAAGAACCAAGTGTTTTTCTTCCACATAAAAAATATGAATTTTTATAACATTTTTTAAGATTTTCCAAGTAGACTTTTGAATTTTTTATTGCAAAAAAATGGCTTAAAATTTTTTTAACATATACAATTTTGTAGAGCTCGATGAGCTCTATCGAACCATGTAACAATATCCAAGAAAAACTTTTACTCCGTTTTTCAATTGCTGGCACCTTAATTTTCGACCCCTAAATTAGTATACATTTCTTAAATTCAATATTAAACAGTTTTCATTACCTTCACTATTGGGTATCAATAAACCCCATTTTTGACGGGCTTTCATCTGATATACAATTCATTATGTCTTCTGCTTAAAATTATAGCGGTACCCCCCTGGAATAATATTATTTCCAACCCTGTAGTTTTGCAAAGAGTTCTAAAGTATGAATTTGTACAAAGATAGAGCTTCCATCAAATCTGATAGTATTTTTACATTTCTAACTTGAAAGTTGAAATATTGTTCGACACCATATGGAGAAGGTAGACCTTTCCTAAGCGCTGATTTTCCATTACCATTCTAACATGTCATTTACGAAAACAGTTTCTTTGCCATTATCTAAGCGATCAAACTATTGTGTCCATTTTATTTTACCAGATATTCGATGGTTTGGTTCCAAAAATGAACCGACTAGACGCGAAGACTCTCACTGTTACCATCTCTGCAATGATCTTTGACCCTGCTTGTTCCAGGAACGTCCTAGGATAACTACTAATTATCCATTGTTGTTATCCAAAGTTTATAAGGCATTGGGAAATCTGGAAAACTTTGAATAGAAAGTGATAGCATGGGGACCATACCACTTTCTGAAAAAAGAAAGGTTATATGAGTTATGTGCAATTTATCCGAAAGGTAGGTTTGTCTTGTTTTCGACCATTGAATCGAACGGCACATAATTGAATATAGTCCGGGTTAAGAGAAAACAATTTGACAACGACAGCTTGATTATCTAGTAAGTTCTGCTATACGATGAACATCAATCTTTTTCACGTATGCACCTTTTTTTCAATTGAGTCCCTTTTACCCAGAAATCTGATACACTTCACAAGGGGTAACCATGACACAAAATCTGGAACCAAAGAGCATCGACTTATGCAAAAAAGATCATCAGTGAGTTCAAATGCTTCTCGAAGTACTTTCTTTGTGTCTTTTAACCGCACAATCAAATCAGATCATCTCATATGGATTTTATCTCAATTAATTCTATATGGTGATGTGAATTATGTATTTGAGGTTTTTGTTTTGATGTCATACAGTCATTAAAAGTTTATTTCAAATTTAGAGTGTGAATATGAGCATAGAGAGGCGATGGTTTGCGAAAAGAAAGCTTTCCCTAACATGCATGACTTTTATCGACAAAGACGCAAGTTCCAATTGCTATCGTTTCTGTTATAATTAAGATTGTTGATAACTCATTTGTGAAAATAAGAATGCCGATGAATATAGCTTTACAATATTGACACTTGAGAAAGTAAGCTTTCTTTTCAAAAATATTCCTGTTCTATACCTCCGTTTGAATATAAAATCGGATAAAACTATGGTTCCAGTTCCTTCAAAGGTCCTTCTTAGAAACAAGTAACGTTCATTGACCTTGAAAATCGATTCACTGAGCTCTAGCCTGATACGATTCATCAATACAAATATATTGACCAGGGATAAAAATAATCGTTTCTGGCAGAAGCGGATTCTGCGATTACGAAGGAACGAGCGTATAAGTTGAGCAAAGACGCAGACAGGCGGCAAATATCTGAAAGTGGGACACATTTCAGACGAAAATTAAAATGTTCAAGGTAAATCAATAAACAATACACACAAATGCAAGCTATGAGATGGTCAGGGGGGACGGGTAGCTGCTGAACTGTGGTTTCGTGTTAGGGGAGGGGAATCGAGCATCTCAGTCTCCTTATTCCATAAAATACGTGTTTCAGAAATCTCTTTCGGGAGCTCAATAGCGTTCCAGAGGGATGGCGCTTCACTCCTCCCTAGTTACTGGAACGCACGACTGCGGAAAACGGTGCGAAGGAAACTCAACTTGATCCACTCCATTGGCTCCATCAACATGGGGACGAGAGACTCTTCGGCATGTCCCTTCTCATGATCTGACTATAGTTTATGCTATGAACATGATCATTTGTACCATAGAAATCATCATTTGGGTCCAAGAAACTGTCATTTCGTGACATTGTAGTGATCAATTTTTACATAGACACGCTGGTTTTTGTCACAAAGACGATCATTTGTGTCATCTAAGCGGTAGTTTTTCCCACAAGAAATGGTCACTCTTTATATGGAAATGTCTGTTTGTCCCAGGGAAATGATCATTTTTGACACCAAAACAGTTGTTGGTGCCACAAAAGTTGCCGTTTCGTGACATTAAAATGGAGACTTCATAGCATAATAGTGGCCAATTGTGCCATGGAAATGGTCATTTGTGCCGCCGAAATGATCTTTTCGTGGCTTTGTAGTGGTTAACCGTTTTAGAGAAACGCTCATTTTTGTCACAAAAACAGTCACTTCTGCCAGCGAAACGGTCGTTTTTCCCACAACAATCGAGTACTTCAGCCACGGAATCGATCATTTTCCCCAGAGAAGCGGTCATTTCTCATGCGGAAATCGCACTTTCACCCACACCCACGCTCAGCTGTACTGCGGAATTGGTTAGCTGTGCCACAGAAATGATGATTTGTGCTCCAGCAAAGGTCGTTTACGCCATAGGAATGATAATTTGTCGCTCCCACACCGGCATTTCTGACGTTGGAACGATCATTTTTGCCATGAGAAGTTGTCATTTGTGCCATCGGAACGATTGTCGGTACCACAAAAATTGTCGTTTCGTGACATAAAATGGCCGTTGGTGTTACTGAAATTGTCATCTGTGCCACAGAAATGATCTTTTGTGCCATGGTTATTACAGACAGACATGTAGACACATGCAGCTGACTTGTGGTTTCTAGATCCTATCTGTAAAGTCTAGGGAATATATTTTTGGTATAGATATTGAGTTAACGGCG
This sequence comes from Rotaria sp. Silwood1, assembly GCA_905250075.1. Taxonomy (NCBI): domain Eukaryota; kingdom Metazoa; phylum Rotifera; class Eurotatoria; order Philodinida; family Philodinidae; genus Rotaria; species Rotaria sp. Silwood1. The sequence continues at coordinate 5,091 of CAJNOP010002777.1, forward strand.
TTTGCAAACCATCTACACTGGCAGAGACTATACCATTGACGGAATGAAGAAAAAGCGAAAGATTACGAAATGCAATCAAAGATTTACGGATCAAAGGCGCCATGAATGCCTAGGTTCATTCCGATTACTCAGCTTCCATCCAGCATCCGACACCCAAACTAGCGGCAGAATTTACGCGTTTAGAAGAGAAAGCATTTTTAAGCATTAGTACCTTAAGGTATGTTTAGTTTAGTTGTTTTCTAACTGAAGAAGTTTGCGAAAACACTTTATTGCAGTGTTCCAATAGCAGATTCTGCGCTTGTGGAAATATCACTGCTAGATAAGTTTGATTTCTAACCTGAGCTGTGACTCATTCATATGCTGTCGAATTTTTCTTTCGTTACGATGTATTGTACGATAGTTATTTGTTGTTGATAAGATTATGTTGCTAACAAGGAAAGATCACCAACTGTTCAATCGCTTTTGAGCCGAAACTACGTGCATCATGTAGATCCTAATGAGCTATGAATAACTTGAAAAGGGCTCGAGCGGCTAGCTCATTACTGTCGGGATACTGCATTTTTACGATATTTTTAAGCGAAATCTCGTGGTCCCCTTCAGGAATTCTCGGAAAACTGATTTTCGGATTTCGACTCGAAACTTGACATCGAAACAGGTTTCAATGAGAGTAGTTTATTGTGAAAGTTTCAGATCTTGTGGCTACTCCTCTTCTGCAATAGTAACGTCAAAATCTATCGAGGTATACGAGCGATGTAAACATCCTTTTTAGCTGTACCTTACGATAGAAACACTCAAGAACTCTAAAGCTTTCACAATAAACTATTCTCATTGAAGCTTGTTTCTGTATCAAGTCTCAAGTCGAAATTTGAAACATCATTTTTTTATTCCTGAGGGGGGGGGGGCACGGCTTTATGTTTAATTAAAAGTACCGCAAAAATGAAGTATTCCGACGGAAATAAACTAGCCGCTCGAACTCTTTGCATGGTATTCATAGCTCATTAGGACTTATCTGATGTACATACTTCCAACTTAAAAATGATTGAATAGTCGGTGACTCTCCCTCGTAAGTTGAATATAATTAAATACACAGAATATGATAAGAATACAGTTAGACTCGCATCAGAATTTACAAATAATAACTGCTCTATGAATATCAGAAATATGAAAGCAAAGTAACAAAGAAGGTATTGGTCAATTATACATTTTTTTCTTGACAGTTGTTGTACAGAAAAAAAGACATAATGTTTTATTTTGTTTTATAGTCTATGTCCTAATATAGAGTTTCATTTTTAGAGTTTGCTGAGCTTTAAGTACTGTAATTCGTGCAAGTATGTTAGTGTAAGCAAGAAAGAAGTGGAAGAAGCTACGTTTCATTAAGATTATGGATGTGTTGCATTGCTCAACACTAGTACCGCATTCCTTGGTTGATTTGTTCATAAATCAAATCTATAGTTTTTGGATGGCGTTCCTCTGAAATCGAACTAAATATTTAAATCGAACTTTATACTACTGTAACATTCATCTAGTTTAAATATATTCTAATCACTTTGTAGATAATATTACAGTTCCATTGTGTCTTTAATCTGTCAACGAGATTTCATGAAAAGAATGAGACCGAAGCGAAAACAGACGTTCGAACATGAACAGCTTCAATCCTATCAGTTTGATTTTAATATTGATGAAGCAAATGTAACGGATAATGAAACGACGACTGATGTTGCAGTAACACCACTGCATGATGATTTACAACAACAGGATTTAACGCGAGATCAATTACAACAATTATTCTGTCGAGCTGGTTCTGCATTAGTTGCAGAAACAACAGATGATCAGAAGTTTTTTAAACGAAAAACAACAATCAAAGTATCAAAAACAAGTAAAGTAATAAAAACACCATTTCCACCTCCTGAATCAGATCGTCAAGAGAATTTTGCCATTAATATTGAACAATTGAAGCAGTTGGCTAATAAATCGACAGGTCCACTGATCATTGAAAGACATTCTCCAAATGAACAAGAAATTGATTATGCATTAGCAACCATTGCATTCACATTTAATCAACCCATGATAAATATTTCAACACTTGATGAACAGATGAATCCAGAAGATCTAGGTCTATCATTAATGCTAAAAATAGATGGTCGATGGAGATGGATAGACACGAAAACTGTTCAGTTTGAAGCCAAACATCGTTTACCATATGCAACAAAGTATACACTCAGAGTTGACAAAGAACATTGCGTGTCAGCAATCGGAGGTAAATCCATCTAAAACGAAAGAGTTTCCATGCGTATTCGATAATAGATAATTACAATAGATGCAAAAAAATAGAAGGCACATGACTGTTTACTGAATAAATTAATGATTGTCTTTCTCCTTTCGAGAAAAATATTTTCATTTTGAATTGAACATACAACAAGGTAACAAAAAGTCTTGAATGCAGATTTCGAACATTCCGAATATTCTGCGTTTTTTCTCTAAAAGCTTATGGGTTTGTTTTGATGGTTTCCTTTCAAGCCTGGAAAAGCCCAAAATTTTCTTTCAAATAATCTAATAGAAGAAAGCCCTGTCTGCCAAATAGGATATCGGGCTGAAATTTTTGTCATAATTACTTCATATTGTATCTCAGACTCTAGTTCTTTTAAGTGTTCATGATTTCATTGCTCGATATATGACGATTCTTAAAACAGAAGCCGTTTTTGGATACCTCTCTATGGACAGCATATCTTTCAAAAGAAATTAATTATAATAATTTGAGACAGAATCTGAAATATTTGCGCTAATCAATGAAACTGGATAAAAACTAGACTTTTTCAGAAAATCTACAGATGAATATCTCGGAAATTTTCCAGTAAATCATATCGACTTTCTCAGAAGATACAATGTTCACTTTTGCAAGGATATCCAAGAGCCGAGTAAAATAACACGTTAAGTAAAAGAATCCGTCTGAAGTTACTTCAGGCTGAACGAAAGATGAACATAAGAAGATTGAGAACTAAGAATTCTGGGAAGAACTTTGTATTCAATCCACCACAAAAAGTTTCAGATTAAATCAATATGTAAAATTGTACTCGACAGAACCAATTTTTAACAAAAATTAAAGGTAAAGTCGATGAAAATGAAATCAGGAACCTTTTCCCATAAATATAGCAACTCTATTTAAACGAGTAGTGTAGAATTAGCTTGAATTGCTTATGTACCTAAAACTTATCCAAATATCTTTTCAATTTTTAGATACAAAACTTGATTTACGTTCTTTTTTACATGAAATGTAATTATAATAATCTCTGAAATAGTTCCAATTTCTAAGAGTGTTTTTTTCTTTCATATGCATCAATAAAGCTCAACAAAAGAAGTTTTATGTCACTATAATGTGTCGCAGTCAACTCATAGCTTATATTCTACGTTGATTTTTTGATATTCCCATTGTTTTTTAGGAAAGTTAGACGATGAATTTTTGTTTGAATTTTCAACACAAGAATTACAAGTTCATCGATTCTTACCACATGGAACAGTTTCAACATTAAGACGTAAATGTTTCCTGTTATTCAATCAAAAAATTGATAAAAATGAAATTTTCAAGCATATTTATGTAATGCGTGGTGATGGACACAAAATGCAAAGCCACGAATTAGAACTAGTAGATGAAGAAACAACAAAAAATGAATTTAAATCGTTCATAAATGAAGATGAAGGAAATCATCAGCAATATCTTGCATTTACATTTAAACACGATTTATTAAAGACAACGCAGTATACAATCCAAGTACCTGAAGACTGCCCATCAGCCGAGGGGCCACTGAAGACGAGATCCGAGTGGTCCGCTAACTTTGAGACTTATGAACCTTTGAAAATAATTGATTGGTTTCCAAATAAAGAGGATACGTATCGACAGACTGCTGCTCCTGGTCAACGTTGGTCGCTTACATTCAATAATTCATTAGATCACTCAACAATTAAAAAGTCCATATTCAAATTCGAGCCGGAAGTCAGTGGTTTAGGTGAGCACAAATGAAACTCGTTTCAAAACATATTTTCTGGTTATCTTGTTTTTTTATGACTAAAGTCTAATTATAAATCGAACCAATCTTAAAGAAAAAAGTCCTTTTAGGTATTGAACATATTGAATACAATGATCGACAAATATTAATACATAATGACTCTCAACCGAATACCGTCTATACATTGTTTATACAATCAGGAATATTGGAAGATATTCATGGTCAACCATTAGAGCATGATCATTCCGATCAGCCAATTCAGTTTCACGTAGATAATTTAAATAAACCATTATTTGGAACTTTACGGTGGGAATCAGGTATAGTAAAACAAAACAAAACAAAAATTATGCAAAAATATAATTAAAAAAACGGTACATATTGTCAATCAGAGAATGTTTGTTTCAGGTATGATTACAATGGATCCTGGTCTATTAGATGAACCGTACTACTCATTAATAGTTTGTAACTATGCAGCATTAGTAGTTTGTAACTATGCAGCATTAGTAGTTCGTATTAATCAAGTCAAACCAGAACATTACCATTCAAATCTACCATATTACAGGGAATGTTTTAACGAAGAAGAAGACGAAGACAAAGACGAAGAGCAAAAATCTTATAGTAACTTACCTGGTGAAGAGTTGCTGAATGAAATAATACAAACAAACTGTCAACGGAATGAACCGAAAGAGATAAGAATTCCTTTAAAGGCGCATTTCACGAAATCCTCTGGATTAGGTCAACTGCTTATATTAATTACACCAACCAATAAGGCATACAAGGAATGTAAACATAGCTATTGGAGAGATGGATGTAGTATATCAGTCTGGCTACAATGTATACGATTAGCGGTCGATGTATTTGCTTCTTCAAGTAATTTTATTTTAAAAGAAAAGTAGCCAATTTATTTTCGATTCATACCAGTGATTTCATTAGAAACAACAAACATAACTTGAGATTGACTAGAAATAACCAGACAGACAACTATATTAAAAATTATTTAGAAAGATTTTAAAATAAACTATCTGACGATTCTCGCAGGTAGTAATATGTATTACACCTCTCACAGACTAAATTAAACTATAGGCATAATTAGATATACGAAGAATTTATTTTCAATTGCTTTTTAAATAGATTCTAATTCTAGGCATTAATTCATTTTTTAAAAGAAACTAACACCACAATCATTTTCAGTTATTCAATTAGATTATGTGAATTCTATAGATAGATGACATTTGGGTTTTTTAAGACTTTATCAGAGACTAATTAAACTAGTAATTGTGTTATCAACTAGCTCGAATACTTTGGACCATCATTTCTTAAACTTTTTGTACTATTAAACAATCTGCATGTGAATAACACTTTAAAAGAAAATATCTCCCAAAGAAATAATGTTATCGATACCATGCATATTCTTTCTTTACATACTAAAGCAATCAAGAGATTGGATCTTTGTTCTGTATACTTAATCGAAAATGGGTCAAGTTGATAAGATTCTTACCTAAAAATTAGCCAAGGCTGAGTTTGAAATGATTTTTGAATACTTCAATCTAGAAATATTTTCCAAATTCTTCAATCACCTTAGTTTCTTGGAAACTCCAAAAAGCATTAATTGACTACCACCTAAATACTTCTTCTGAGGATTACTTGCGTTCTGTTTTTCTTAGACGATCAAACAAGAAAATTAGTGAGCTTCATTTCTAATGTGGTGGGTGTGGGATAATTATATTCACTTTCCAATGACACTCATCCTCCACAGCCTACTGTACGAATAATACTAATAGCTTTTTATCCTAGATAATGACGGCACATTAACTGCATGGGTTACTGATTTAATGACTGGTGCACTCATCCATGAAGCAACTGTTTCAATATTGAATCAGAAAAAAGTAACAAATCAACAAGGATTATGCACTATTGAAAGGTGCAAGGCAAAGATTGTTAAAAGAAGAGAAGAAGAAGAAGAGGATAGAGAAAATGAAATATTAGTCGTAGAAAAAGATGGCGATCTATGTATGGAGGTAAATATTTATCCTAATGCAAAAGTTGATGATGTTTACGTCTGGCACGTGTTCAATGATCGTGGCTTATATAGACCAAAGGAAGACGTGCATATAAAAGGTTATGTTCGATTGTTGAAAATAGAAGGTGAAGCAAAAGTGCCTACTTATGCTAAAGGTATAGTCAACTGTACAATTTATGATTCTCGACGTGAAGAACTTCAACAGTCAAAAGTAAAATTGAGTCGTTATGGAACATTTGATATCAAATTTACATTACCTGACAACGTTAACTTAGGTAAAGTGGAATGTTCTTGCAAAACTCTATAGTTGTTGTGAGAGAAACTTCTTCATTAGAAGTTTATGGCTCTCATTTGAATTATAGAGAATTCATCGAATATTTACACAAATTATCGCTAATGGACTGCTCTGCTCACTGTCATCTATGAGAATTTGAAAAATATATCAGACATAGATATCCGAGTGTGTCAATGAACGTACGACTATTTCCTTTTGGATTCAGTTCGAAGTAGTCTTCTTTGCAAATATTGGGACTTAGAAATTTCTTCTACGAAATGTAAATGATTTTAATAGTGATAGTTTCAAAAAAACCCTATCTTCATTTTTGTCTAAATTCGAAATCTTTTTATATGAATCAATGAAATCGTCCACAGAAAGAGACGTCTTCTAGAGTTTTCATAAGAATTCTAATAGAAATATAATCATGGCGCCCAATGTTGTGATATAAATTCTTGATGCGTCTTCTGCAGTCATTTCAATTGATTAACATTGAAACTAGCTCAATATCTTGAATCGACCAAGTTTCAGATTTATTATAAATCTTCAATATCGATAAGATCAGATTACCAGAAATCAAATCAAGTTTATGTGAAAAGTGAGAAACTCATATATCTTAGAGACTCGTCAAAAGAATAGAAAGGCGTTAAAATGAATTTTGAATTAAAATAACGATTTCCTTATGTGTCAATGAGTTTGACCTTCTTCAATTTGTCGTTGAGGTAAACATTGTTATCTATTTAAAACTCTCGTTAATCAGACATATGAACGTGTGATCAGTCATTGGCAAGAGTGCAATAAATGTCATCTCAGTATATAGTAGCAAACTCCTCAATTTGATCTTGTTACGAGCTTAATGTTCTCCTTAGACTTTCTTTTGAACTAAAATCTTGACTTTCTGTTTGTCTAGACTATGTTTGCATTTGCATTTCATCAGACTCGACACAGTCCGCATCCGTGAATGTGGGTCGGATGGAATACACCTTGACAACGAGAAGTTTAACCTCCAAATAATCTCAGTAATGTGTTAATATATGACGCTTGTGATGATCTTAATACGTTGAATACAATCATTTTTCTTTACTTATTAGGACCTATCTGCAAATAGGATGGATAGGTTATATACTTAACTTACTTATCCTGTTTTGGATACTCCTCATATTGTCATATGTACACACAATAGAGATGGAACTGGTATGATTTTCTCTACACCGAAACCGGTACCGTCCTGAACCAGTTAGACCAGATTCGGTCGACAGGTATATCGGCATGAGTCATTAGTGACTTGTCTCATCTTATATGAATCATAAATGTACATCTAGCCTACGAGTTTTGGTTGATGTCACATAGAACGCTCGGATAATAAAGGCACATAACTTTATTGTGCTCTAGTACTACTCAATCACCACACGCTATTAACTTGGTGAAACTTGATACCATACAATTTGAAATAAGTAGATTTAAAACATTGTTCTCTTGTTAGGTGTTGATGGTAGAATGGAAACATGGATGAATATCTAAAGACATAGTTCTTACGAAAGCAGAACACATTAGAAAAATAGTGTAAAGTAGGATTAAATATTTGATACATTACAGTTATGAACAATAGTTCATTCTTTTTTCTATCATAGAACCTGTTCCTGTAGTGGTTAGATGAAATATACGAGTTAAGGTTTGATAAATATGGGCTCAACATAAACATCTTACTGCATTTTTCAGTGTAGATTTTGCTCTTGGCATCGTTAAAAATTGTTTGGAATGCAAAAATAAGTTTTTCTACGTTGGATTTTTTCAAAAACTGATCAGAAATTAAGGAAAACATAAGAAATTTTTCTAGAGCGAACCGGATCGATCGACTGCAACTCTGGCAGAAGTCGATATCCAAAGTTCTGATCTGTTTGAAGAGTTTTATCATTACAAACGATATTAATGTTATGACTGTTGCTTGATGATATACTGTGGGATAAGATTCGGAGATCTCTTTCTTATTCAAAATTTTGGCTAATTATTGTCTTGCAAAATTTTCTGAGTATTGCACTAGGTTGGATAAAGAAATCTACTCATCCATGCGTTACTCTGTAACAGTTTCTCACGATTAAAGCGGAACATTTCCGAAATCGGCTGTTTAGCACGTCGTTTCTTGAAAGACTTTAGTAGTGGAAGTTTATAAGTTCAAACAAGGGGGGACAAACTGATTTCACCAACGGAAATCAACTTGAAATCATTTAAAATCGCCTAACATCATGAAATCAGCTTTTTTATCCGTTGAGTTCAAAGAAGAATTAATTGATTTTGATTTCATATTATTATTAGGTAAAGGATATGTCGACTTCAGTTTACCAGATTCAAAAACTGGTACAGAACATTATTTTCAAATTCAAGAGTTTCGAACACCAGAGTATGAAGTTTCATCAATAATTCGATCACCAGTAGCATACTATTGTCACTCAACTGTCGATCAACATGTTATAGCTATTTGTGAAGGACAAATAATAGGTGGTGGTCATCTAAGTGGTGCGAATGTTCAATGGACAGTACACGCTGAAGCAACAAAATTTATACCAGGTAATAGATATGACTATATGTTTGGCAGAGCCCAGTCGTTCTCTTACTATTCTGGTGATTATACCCAAAACAAAATATCATATCCAAAAAAATATTTTCAGGTAATATAGATTTTATTCAAATACTCAATGATAAGTTACTTTCGGAGAAAGCAAAATCAAATCAGATTGAAACATCATTCAGGCTCTATACATTGACTTGACCAAGAATTGCTGTTCATCCTAATTTTATTTATCTTCTTGTTATCATATGCTAATAAGAAAGTTAACTTTGCTTGACTCGACAATCAAGAACTGCATTTATGAAGAATCTATTAAAATTTCTAGCAAACAAAAAAATGCACTCGTATTTCACATTTTATAAAAGTCAAAGCTTCTATTATTTCTATAACAAAAAGCAGATTTAGTCAGAGATTCAAGTATGAAACTACTAGATTCGTGTTAGGATTCGCACTGTGACAAGTTTAGAACTGCTGAGGAATAGAAGAAAACTTGAACGAAGAGTGAATATTGAAGTATTAAGTCGTTTAATTTAAACAAAGTATTACTATCTTTATCGATGCGTATACACGATATATACTACGAAGTAAGGCGTCAAATATGAAAGAATTAAACAACTCCGTGCTTTACTGAGTTTTTAGAAAAAAAAACATCAGAAATTTCACAAATGTAAATAGAGAATACTTCAGTTGGTTTAGAAATTTATTTTAGGCTCTTATATATTTTTAGAGTGACTCCAATTCTTTAATTTCAGGGTAAAACAAACAACAAAGGTCAGCATGAAATAAAAATTACTTATCATGGTATCGAGGAAGAGCCAAGCCCAATAATTGTTTACGCATTAGCAGCTATTACTGATTTGAATTCTCAAACACAACAAACACGAGCAAATTTTCTCATACATCCATGTAAATATTATGTTGGATTTCAGTTCGTAAAGAATTATGGTACGAAAGATAAATCGGTGAAAACAAAAGTCACTGTAACAGATATTGATGGAAATTTAATTGATAATATTTTGGTTCAATGCAAAGTAGTTGGATATGGCAAGGAATAGAAAGAAGATCAGAATGGTTTAACAGTATTTGAAGAAGTAATAGATGAACAAAGATTAACTATCGTTAGTTCAAATAAAGACCCAGTTAATATTGATTTTACACCAAAACTAGGTAAAAAAATAATTTGTAAGAAGCAAAAATCAGATTTGACTTCACCGGTGTAAGATCCTGTATAATAAAATCTTTTCTTTCAGATCCTAAGTGATACTTTAATCAAAGTTTCTCAATTTAATGAAAACAGGAAGGTGCACTGACGGATCCCATGTCCTTTGAATCGGCTAAAAATTGCCGATTAATCCCGATTCGTCGAAACGATAATCGTGAGCTGAATCGCAATAGAATCGCCGATTATTCCCGATTATTTCAGCGATTTTTACGATAAATCGTGATTTTATGCAAGATTTAACCGTCTGTTTACTGATATTTTCTATTATTTTATCGGTTCTTTTGAAGACACATATTTGGATTTTTTCTTGAATTTAAGGCCCCCCCCCCCCCCCCCTCAAAAATCGATCTCAGCCCAGGTATGTTCAAATGGGCTGAAATTTGGAGCATATGTTGGGGCTGATGTGAGGAGGCTGTGATAAAATTTTCAGCTCGATATCCTGATGTTTGACTGAGATATTCACCAAACAAGGGTCAAAAATAGGTCATTTTGGTACAAGGATTTCTCAGCCCGGACCCGTCTAACGTATTTAAATTTTTTTTTTTGTTAGAAAGAGCATATCAGGATGCAGAGCACTACAGAGTTCTTTTTTTGAGATTCTTACTTTTTTAGCGGAGAAAGGAGATCACAAGTCCAATGGCTCAAAAAACGCCCCAAAAATGGGTGTCCAGTCACATAAGTGTCTTT
>CAJNOP010002778.1:0-14742 GCA_905250075.1 Rotaria sp. Silwood1
CACCCACAGCCACCCATATGACTTTAAAATAATCTGTCAGTCTCTGTCTCATTCTAACGTATTAAAGAAACATAAATTGGGTGGCGAAAAATACGAAAAAAAGAACAAAATTCTTCTAATACTGAAAAATAAAATATTTTCTACTGCTCTAAGAAAAAAATATCTTCGCTCTTTCATTGACACAATGATATGTGCGTTGTCAAATGAAAAAAAAGTGACAGACTGATTGCTGGCGTGAGAGTAAGCATTTTTTTTTCTTTCGGTGTCTATGTATAAAATAACTTTGTTTTTCTTTCTCGTTAATTATATTTGCTCAATGTGTCAGTAATTACTTGCATTATGATCAACGATAGAACGGAAGAAAAAAAAATTCTACCATACAAAACACTATATTCATCTAGTGGTTGTTTTATAAGACAAAATATAAGAAGGCCCATGTGTTCGACTGCAATCGCACTGTGAATCGTAATTGAAAAAAAAATTGCGATGTAGTTACGTGCCACAGCGATTTTTTTTATCGCTGTGACGCATAACTGCGTCACAGTTGTAAGAGACCTCATAGATGTTATTTTGATTTTAATCTTTTTTATTGTGAATGTTAAAGAAACTTTCATCATACCAAAAAAATTAAAAACAAGAATTCAAAAGACATATTACGAATTAAAAAAAAAGTTTTTTAAATTAAAGGATTATACATTGACCTGTCCACGTAACGGTCAACCGATGTGGGCGAAATCAACTGACACAGTTGGACGAAACAAATATGGCCATGTTGTAGAGCAATGTTGACAGCATAGAATACTAGATTTTTTATCTACGCAGGTATGCCCGACTTCGAGAAACAACTGTTGTTAAAGACATGTCTTGCAGATTCAATGAAGACCAAATTATAGGTCGTCATGTTTTGGTTTAGTTTTTCGTATTAGAAGATATGATTTTTCTAAAGTCGATCATACAATGTAAAAGTAATTTGAATGGTCTCTATGTTCATGTCGAAAGACCTAGAGTTCTCTATTTTCCGAAAAAGATATTCGCATTTGTAAACTAGTACATTTGTCAGAGTGATTCCGTCACGAAAATATCTTATAATTCATCATTTTTGCCTTAAGCAAGGATTTATTGATTTTGTCAATAAGTTCTCTAACGTTACTTTTTAATGCCCTATGAGATGGGCTACTTCGAATTTTTAGTTAAGCATTCGAGTCTAGTTGAACGGCCGAGACGGAATCACCATTTGAGAGTGAAATTTTTTTTTCGAAAATTAGAGATATTTTTTTTTGTTTTACATTATCAGCCTAGATGGATGTTTGGGATGTAGAAGATATGTAAGGATCTTAATAACAAAGCTGGCAGTTTGTTTAAAGTAGTTGTCATGTACTGTTAAAGAATTTGTTTTCAAGTAATATCGTTTACATGGTAATAACTGATAGCGGTAACTTTATTCTCGCCATTTTATACTGTTTTCTGATGTCGAGCTAGATCTATCGATCACATTGCACAATCTTTATCGTTTTGTTTAATTTTCTATCTTAATTAATGAATATCGTTCAACAATAGTGAGGACATAACAAAAATAGGAGCAGTGATACTCTCATACTGAATATTAAGCTTTAAAAAACTATACCTTCCTATATAGTCTGATAGAGAAAAGAATGTTCTATTTTTCTGTGCTATTTGATCATACTTCAACTAACACCATAATAAAATTTTGATAAGATCTGTTTTATTCGCATATGTCACCGTTCCATGAATGTTAATGAGTATTTTTTGAATGATTTTTGATAGAAACAAGATAAAAGAAAAACTGCGATTTTCATCGCCGGAAAGAGGAAATGAAGATGCATTGAATCGTATATCATACATTTTTCTAATATTGATTTCTGAAGTTTTTTTTTTCGATTTTCTAAGTGTCGGAAAAATGTTCTTCTTTATGAAAAACGGAAGAAAGCATAAAAGTGAGCATTTTTCACAGCTTTCAGTAGAAAATCGTATTGCAGACTCAGCTAAAATACATATTATTCATCTCAGTCTTCCATAGTTTATAGGTCTTCGATTAATGGTCTGAATTTATACTTGATAATTGAAAATTCACTATGAACAACTTACCAGATTTTCTTATTCTTAGAAACGTCAATTGAAAACCTTGCAAAAAACCATATAAGGAAATCCTGGAGTATACAGTTCAATGTGTTTTATCTCCTCTGTCCAACAATGAAAACTGCACTTTCCTATCTTGTTTCTGTCAAAAGTCACTACAAAAATACTATTGAGTACGTTTTAAAAATGAGTATTAATGCAACCAGCACATATAGTAACGAAACAGATCTTATGGAAATTTTATTATTGTGATATTAGTTGAAGTATGATCGAATAGCAAAGAAAAATAGCGCATTGTTTTTTTCTATCAGACTATATTGAAAGAAAGTTTCCTAAAGCTTAATATTCAGCATTAAAGTGTTACTCCTCCTGCTTTTGGTATGCCCTAAGTATTTTTATATTATTAGGACTGTTTGAAATAGTGTTATTGATTGTTTTATACCAGATGATATTTGTATCTTAACTTTGATTAATTATTCCTATCTTTCTGGGTTCTTCACAACACTATGTTTCACCTGTCAAGCTTAGCTACCATATATTTTGAGTTATTTTTTTTCTATATATAGCTAGTCATCTAAGCTATAACTTTCGTATATAAAGCTTTTTTATCAACCCTATTGTTGAGCTAAAATTTTTAGTTCTTCTCACAATACTGCCACTCGATGTCCATTTTTGGTGATTCCGTCACGGACCTATATTTAAATCATAAAACTATAAAAGAAGGACAAAATTCAATGAGACATTCATGAGGTGTAGAGTAGTCTATCTTATGTATCTTAGGAGAGTAATCAGCGTTATTAGATTTGAATTTGTTGAGATATTGAGAAAAGAAAGTGAAAAAACGTGATTCCGTCATGCTTGGACAGGTCGAATTCTTAAATTAGCTATTTCAAAGTGTTATGTCAAAAATGCCTCTATTGACAGTGAGACAAAAACTCAGACCATCTTCAATTATAGAAAGTAAATTTTTATTTATTCATTATGATTTATAGAATTTTATTGATCACACGTTCATAGGAAGGTAAAGAATCATCAGAAATTGATCGAAGTACTGCAGCATATGAAGGTGGAAGAGAAATAATACTTTGTCTTGGTAATTGTTCTGTTGGATTTGATATTTGACGGATATTTCGATTAGCATTTGTAATACGATCTGCAATATCCAATTAAATAAATAATAAAAAATCACTACAGACTCACTTTGTCCTCTTTCTTTGTATTTAGAACAACAGATTTTACAAACGTGACATAATACCATAATGAGTATAAAATGAATTATCATAATGACACTAAAATGTAATAAACTATTTTAATGGAAAATAATCAGTTATCGAGTAAAAAGATAAGCATGTAATATTCTTTATTTGTCCTTTCTGATGTACATCAATACATAATTTAAATAAATATATCAACAAGAAAAAGAAAAATATAATAATGGATTGATGAAGATTTTCTTTTTTTGAAAGTTGTAACTGTAACCTATGTCAAGATAGACAACATAGAATGTACATTTTTCTTGGAAGCACTACAGATATACGTTGATTGACCCAGGTCACTATCTTTACAAGCCTATTTTTCATTTTTCTTCTGACAAGACACTTTCAGATAGTTGAAGTAGAACTGTTAGCTAAGTACATCTTTTCTTATATGGAAAGGTTATCACACACAACAAATGAATCATTTGAATCGATTCACAAATACTTCTTTATGGACTAACTAATCTTAAATTTTATTCAAGTCATCTATTTAAAAAGATTATTGTTTTATGAGATGAATCAATGTTAAACATAGATTATTATGAAAATTATCCATAATATACATGTTTTGTAGTTTAATTTATTTTTTTTCACATTTCACTCCCGACTGCTTTTTTAGTCTTCATTAAATTATCTTTCTTCTTGTCCTAATCAATATTAATGTTTTACATGCTGAATACTCAATCGATAATATATTCACAGAATTTTTTCATATGAAATTATTCCATAGACTATCTTTAAGTTGTCATTGAATTAGGAGTATCTTGACACTCTCTATAAAGATCTAAGGGAATATCTCATAATATTAATAGATGTGTCTTCGAAATCGAAATAATTAAATATTATTATATTCACGAAAATCTCACTCAAAATATTATCACAACAGTAAAAGAAATGCAAAACATAATGTTTAACACACTCGTCAGTCAATTGTTTCTAATCATCAAACGAATTGTTGAACACATTCTAAACAACTGAAAGAAAAAAGAGCGCATCACTTTATACAGCTATTCATCATTTTGACTATTATTTATTTTCATTTCGCTAATTTCTCAATCAGACGATAAACGTCTGCGTAGTGGTGCTATATATCTGTTTACTTATTATTACATGATAGAACTACGTATGATCGTATTAATTCAACGATACTCATACATACTACTTTACGTTCGAGACTATTAACTTTGAAACATCCATGGAACTGAATCAATCTCTATTATTAAGTTAGAGGAATCAGCATTGAATTAGTATGATAACAATAAAAGCATTATGATAATCGAGAGGGTTTATAAAAACTAGAAAGATTTATACTCTCTTTATTTAATGCTGAAATGCAACTGAAGGAATAAAAAAACAACAACCTTTTGAAAGACTTTCAGCGTGTTAGAATGATGGAAGTGATTGTGTGTAAATAGGTTGATAATGCTATGTCGATTACTTTACAAGACAGTATCCCCAATGAATTAAAAGTTCATATAAAATGCCTAATAAAAACCAACATTGGCTATGCTTCTGAAGATCAATGTCCGTGTTCCCACTATCACTGATATACTTTTCAACGCATCTGAAACCTCAGTTTATTCGCTAATACACATCTCTATCCTTTTGTTCTTACAGTCTCCACATTATACATCGTAAGGATACTAACTGACTACGTAATATTATTTTCGATATAGTCGCCATTTTCTATGTTGTCAATATCTCTTTCATCGTCATCGTCACTACACCATTATCCACTTCTCGTTTTAGCTCTGCTGCATTTCTCTTGAAAATTCTAATATACTTACAATTCTGCAGTTGCATCCATTTTATTACTTTTTTTTAAAAATTCACACTATCGATCTTGGTTTGAATGTTCATTCGATTATTCTTTCTCTTATTTATACCATTTTTTCCTCGTCTTACTTTGACTAATGAATATGAGTCAATCCACGCTTGCGTCAGTAGAAAGATATGTTATAGATATATATCTTATGCGTCTTTATACATTCCATTCTTATCGATATCTGTTCTGTTTTTTTATTCTTTTTTATAGTGTTATGTATTTCTGAAAAAATATCAAACAATTTAACTTGTTTAGTTTTCATTGTGATTAGTAATGCGTATACTACGCAACATATTTTACCTCTAAATCAATACAGACCAATACTGGTGTCTTACAGAATAATTTGAAAAAATATGCTCGATTACTGGAATATTAATAAGTTTTATCAGAAGCAAAACTACGAACATTTTACTATATTTACAATTCACTATAAGTCATTCAATAAGAAAGATTTCCAACTGATCCTTTCGTACTAATTGTATAAAAATCATTTTAACGAGTAAGAATTATGTCAAATATGATGATATTTTGTCGTAATGATTTAAACGAAGGTTATAGGGGCAAAGACAATGTATAATGTGTAAAAAAAATTATTCCAAAATATTTTTGAAGTATGTTCAATAAATGTACTAATGATAATAGAATTTCCAAATGTGATACTCATTCTAATACATCATGTTCTGCTTGCAGGACAAGACTAAAAATTTATAATATTTTATCCATATGAAGAAATATAAGATTCACATATGGTTATATTAGTTTCTAATAATCACAATGTATCTGATATGTTTTTTTTGTCTATAGTCACTCAATAGAACGAGTTTAATTTGCAGTGTATGTTAAACAGATAGCTTAATTCAAAACTCGAACATGTTAAAACGTATTTAAACTGTTAAACGATTTCCAAATCGTAAAAGACGCACATTTGAACGCTTTAGAACTTTCAAAAGCATTTTTATGACGTTAGATACTTTAACGCGTTAAAATGTGCGTTTTTTATGATTCGAAACGCGCTCAATTTTCGAGCATTTTTTTATTGATTTTGACTGTCTGGGTATATTCAAAATGAACTTGCAACAAACGAGTGCCGCTATCTAATTTCTGTTAAAATATTATTTCAAAAAAGTGACAAATGATAACTGAACACTGCCTAATCTTGTTTCAGTACTGGTTTTTCAATCGTACTGACATCGATCATGTTCTAGTATATTTTTTTTTTGCGCACAAATGGGCATTCATCTAATCTCGTTTATTTGAAATACCAAAGTAAGAAGAAAGGAATAAAAAAACAAGAAGGAAGAAACAAGAAGATGAACGCTCTATTTGTTATTTTCGTATGAATTTTCTTCAAGTCGACTTCTTGTTTCGTCTCGTCCCATCGTTCAACATTGTAGCCTTTTGCGACCAACCAGTTCATCACAGTCAAATAACTCTTCATGACATATTGGTGGCCTTGGTCGTTTATTATAGCCACAGGAAAGTTACTATTGTCTGCTTCGGGTATATCACACCAAAATGGATCCGCCAAAGTGCACAAGCGTGTCTTGACCTCCATTGAAGGTGGAAAGGAAATTGAGTGTGTTAATCCACGAAGACGAACATACGTGATGTAGGTTGTTCTTGTTAGCCAAAGATGATGAAGAACGCGTGAAGGTATATCAACAGGCAATAGATACTTGTCGATGATAGAATCACGAATAGCAACAAAAATATCGGGTAGGATTAGTTGACCATGCCGATAAAAATTAAGAATGGCAGCAAATATTTGTGGATCTTCGTCAATCCAAAACAAGCCTTGATCATATTTGGTTGATTTGAAGGATTGATTGAAGACGAGTTTGGTCAGATAAGAATCAGGATAGGATTTGAGCAGGGCACCAAGAATTGACTGAACTGACTGATCAGACAATTTAAAGTGAACAAGAAATTCGTCTGCCATGACTCGAATTGATAATGAATACGTACAGTGTGAGGCGCCGTTTAAATATGAGTGTTATTGTTTTTCTCCTCCGCCGTCCGCCGTGCAGCACACAAAGGATAAAAATGAATAATAGCCGTCCGATGGTGAGGAAATAGCCAAACATTAAACAACCATTGTGCACAGCAATGAATTAGACATTTTGTATGAGATTTTGGGTGACTTAATCGATTGCTTCACTATCGATATACCTAGCTACTGTGTCGAAATACGTCTATCTTGTATTTGAAGTTAACATAGATTATTGCCCTTGGTGGTTCGAATTCATTATTTCCGTTCGAGCCGGTTGCTAACATATCGTGAAAGAATAATGCTCTCTGATACATTCAATAGCATCGGTTACCATAAAATTAGTGGTAAAAGATGTTCCATAATGAGCTGCATCTTATTGAGTTCACCTTATCTATTTGTCTCAGAACAGAAACTTTTGTATTGATACATGAGAACGTTAACCATGTTCGGGTCAAATTATCACTCTCGCCACCAAACTAGCAAAGTTAAAATATTGCATGCCCATAGCGAGCGTGTACCGAGATATTTGGTTTTTAAAAATACTCGTAGTTCGGTTATGGAAATATGACAACATGAGAACTATGCATATCCACTGTTTTACATAATCATCAGGTTTTTAAGAAAGTATACATTTAGAATCTTTTTGGAACTTATCTATTACATAAGGATCAGACTAGATTCAGTTTTTTCTGCCAGTTTTATTAATACGGAACTGAAGGAGAAAATTGGCAATCATTTACCAAAAATCTACAATTGAGCAGTATTTTTACTTTTTTTTAAAATTAATTAATTAATAACTCCTATAGGCTTATTGCCCTTTGGGGCCAACCGCTATTAGGATCCACATGCAGCCGGGTTTTTGCGTCTTTTCCTTTTTATGGATGGCGATATCTGCACTCCTTTCCGTCCAACGCTTCCCCATTTGTGATTTGATTTGCGATCAACATAGGAATCACGTGGTGGTGACATCTATGTTGGAATTTTTACTCTGCATTGTGATTAATGATGTAGTCAACACGCTATCGAATGAGTCATCCGAAACAACTAGTTGTTAGTGACTTGTTCAGAGTCATTCCATGGATAGGTGTGGGTGTGAATCATCTCTCAATCCACGCTCTCACCCATACCCACATCCTTTTTAAGAAAAAGACTAGACTTGACATACAGTCATGACTAGAAGAAACGACTTGTCTTTTTACCTGTTCTTTGCTCGTCTGGGTATTCACGGTGCAAAATTTCCACGTACCCTAAGTCACAGATTGAAAGAAAGATCATAAAAGTTTAATACGATCTGACTGATAGCATTATTCCAAGCATGGAAAATAATTAGCTTTCTAAGTCGAACAAAAAATGTTTTTTAAAGTCAATATAAAATGTCACAATACAGCTAGGAACACTGGTCATATTGTACTTGTTATTCCTCCACAGGTACATGCCCAAAATATCGTGGACTGAAAATTGGTCTTGACAAAAAAAAGTTTCGTTTTACTAAAGTAGAATGCTTATCAACATGACATTCTTATGATAATAATGCCATATTCGTACACTTCTGTTAAACGAGCATGACTCACTTCTCATTTCATGTGTCGACATCGTTTCGTTGGAAAAAAAAATGTTGAGCAAGAGAGCTGAGAGTGGGATTGGATGTTTCTTAAAAATAGTTGAAAAAAAACAGTCGTCGTTAGCATTCATAAAAAAATTCATTGCTGACAACCTCTCGGCAATATTTGCTTTCGGACAGGTGGACACGATGTACTTCAAACTTTTATTTTTGTCGGTCTGCCTTATGTAAGTTCGGCTTTTTGAAACACGTATACGGCTGTATAAGAGGGTGTAAATAATCAGATGGTTACTTCTCATTTGTTACCATGAAGAAAGTTAAGTTTAAGTAAAATAAATTGTTTTAAATGTTTGGATAGTTCAAAGTTGACGATTTTATTAACGTCCTATCAAAAAGGTTTTGGACAACATGATGAAAAGTGAAACATATATATAAAAGCCATTGGAAGAACTTTTTTTACTATTTACATAGCTCATCTCTCCGTCTGTCCGTATTATTAATTTGAGATTTTTCGATTGACCTATTGTTGTCAAAATGATTGATCTTCATAAACATATTTTTTTCTATGCTTGGACAAAAAATAACGAAGACGAATAAAAAATGGCTGCACTTTGCACCTGATATTGTTGTATCTAAATGCGTTTTATTAGAAAAACAAAATATATCAAAAGATGTAGCATGAAAAGCCCTACAATCTACAAAATAAAGCTTATTTTAGTTGTGTGCTTTTTTCTTTTCAGAAACACCATAATTCCATGCAACCGATTTTGGACTCTATGCAGAAAATCATTTTTTGCTACATGAGTTATTTCTTTTCATAGCGTCGAAAAGTAGTTGCATAGAAGTTCGTTTTTTTTTAAAGAAAAAACACAATTAAAATTAGCTTCATTTTGTAGATTGTGGGGCTTTTCATGCTACATCTTTTGATATATTTTGTTTTTCTAATAAAACGCATTTAGATACAACAATATCAGGTGCAAAGCGCAGCCATTTTTTATGCGCCTTCGTTATTTTTTGTCCAAGCATAGAAAAAAAACATGTTTATGAAGATCAATCATTTTGACAACAATAAGTCAGTCGAAAAATCTCAAATTAATAGTACAGATAGAGGGAGAGAAAGCTATGTAAATAGTAAAAACAAGTTCTTCCAATGGCTTTTATATATGTTTCACTTTTCATCATGTTGTCCAAAAACTTTTCGATCGAACGTTAGTTTTCTTTCAAATGATTAAATATAGTATTTAGCTTTTAAATATCGGGTGGTCCATAATAAATCGTTCACTTAGTATTTCGCTCATACTTCAAGTAAATTTTCATTTCTTGAACTTAATTTTTTATCAAAAGATGCGCCCTGAAATTCTCTATAAAATGGTAGATTTCACTTTCTTTGAATAGTCTCGATTATATTTGAAAAGCCTAATACATTCGTCCACTGACATTCTCTTCATTTTGCACTAACATTAAATGGAATCTTTCAGCTCAATTTGTTATGCTTTGCGAAAAATCACTTTCATCTTCACAACAATTTCTTCACGATGTTTTTTGAGGTTGTAGGACTGTGTGGCAAATAATTCTCTCAAGGTGATATGTTCAAAGGGCTAACATGACTTATTGCTGAGCCATGAATGCCCTAGGTGCCTAGGCACGCCTTCGAGAAAAATGCCTGAAGGGATATAGGACTAAAACACATTATTCGCACGGTGAAGAGTTTTCTCTACTGGCAGGCACTTCTCTTAGAAAGTTCCTGGCTACACCCTGCGTCAAAGATATTCTAAAGATTCTGTGACGCACTCACAAATTCAGGCCAGATTATTGTCTCAAGGTTTTAACTCGTAGTGATATCGTAGAATCTTTCGAATAGCTAAACAATAAGTCATGTTAGCCCTTTGAACATATCAAGTTTAGAGAATTATTTGCAACACAGTCCTACAACCTCAAAAAAACATCGTGAAGAAATTGTTGTGAAGATGAAAGTGATTTTTCGCAAAACATAACAAATTGAGCTGAAAGATTCCATTTAATGTTAGTACAAAGTGAAGATAAATATAATCGAAATTATTCAAAGAAAGTGAAATATACCATTTTATAGAGAATTTCACAGCACATCTTTTGGCAAAAAAATTAAGTTCAAGAAATGAAAATTTACTTGAAGTATGAGCGAAATACTAAGTGAACGATTTATTATGGACCACCCAATATTTCATCAATGAGAATGCATATAAAAAAATTTTAGTGCAACGTTATTTTGTTTTAAGAAAAGTTACTGTAATTTGTACAAGGTGTGAGTTTTTGATAGAAGAAAGTTATTCAATTTAGTATAGAACTGCTGTAATTTGTAGAGAACGTCGATTTTTATTAGAGAATACTTTTGAATTCAGTAGAGGTGCGACAATTTGTAGGAACTCTTCATGTAAGAGCAAAGTTCGTTGATTTGAATTTAACTAAGAAGAATTTTAATCAAAGTCATAGCACGGTTTCAAAGATGTTTTGTCGCCACTTATAGTGATAAACTAAGTATTTATTATCGGTGTGAAGAGGATGAATATAGGTATATGCACGTGAAGAGAAAACATTTACTAACACTCATATTACAGAGCTGTCTTTGTTTGAGTATCATTTTCTGTATTTTTGTTTTTTGTCTATACATGCTCTTGCACCTCAGTTAGCTTATGTGCATTCGATCTTTGATTCCATGTCATAAGGACAATGAGATAGTGTGTTCAAGTTCAAAGAAAACAAAGCTCGTGACATTGATATTAACAATTATGTTTAGTGAACTCTATAAATTGCAGCGGGTTAGAAGTAGAACCGAAGATATAAGTGTTAGTAAAATTGATAAAAGTAATTTTTAAAAATTTAAAACGACAATTTCAGGCTTGAAATTGTTTTATGTTTGAATAACTTCAATTAAAAGAAAACTGACAGTGGATTTAATAATTTTTTTAAAAATTTCTATCTTATTTTCACGAGTGAGCAGACATGCCCTAACCAATTTGAACGGAATTCTATTAACTGAGGATGAGTAATTTTAAAATCGATCTAATTAATATGCGAAAATAAGCTTTGCTTGATCGGTAATACCCGGCATAAGCAGTTCAAATGCATTATTTGATCAGTTAATATGGATAGTAGATGAGGTAGCTAACTCGCTATTCATTTATATTATTCGTTTCGCTAACTCTTTAACGAGCAATATTAACAGTCTAAATAGCCTGTGAACTACTAATAAGTATTAAAAGACCAAACAATGCATTGAACCTGTTTGCACACAATTTTCAATTAACTTAGTTGATGCATTCCGCAAGGCTATCTTTGTGCACTGTTTATTTGAAGCTTAGGGCTGACGAGCAGCAAAACAATGCCGACTATCATGATGTAAATCCGCTTATTGCTGAAATTGAAAATCTGGCTGACGATGACGAAATTGAAAGCATACCGGCCGATGTTCTTAGCAAATGCACGAAGATTTTAACACTTCTGTCGATCGATGGACGCGAAGACAATATTTATCTGAAGTCTACACCAAAGAATCATGCCGATGCAGATCGTCTTATAGCTAAGATTAGAGAAGTGCATTTGGAACTCGGTGGCAGCACTCTTGATCGAAAAGGTTTTGTACGCGATGTATTCTCGATCGGCCATCAGTGGACGATTTCAGAACGGCAATATTACTCGTTTATCGACTATTATGATAATCCAATCGTATCTAATGCTGTTTTTAAACTAATTGAATGGACAGTTTTTCCTCCTGATTACCAAGGTGGTTTTGCACCTGCATATCATCTTGAACGTAGTTACAATAAAGAGTATGGCTTCACCTATATGTTGGGACGCAAATTCTATCCACATTATCACGAATCGTTAGTGAACTTTTATGAAGAATGTCCATCATACATGGGGCTCAAAGCGCTTATTATTGGTGACCTCACAGGAGAAGCACCACTTGTATTCATCGTTGCTTCCGGCTATCGAGGATGATACAATGAGTGAATAACGAAAGAAACCCATACCTACACCTGATTTTGCTATATTGAATGAAGGACGAGCATAAAAACATCAGAAAATACAAATAAAGAAAAGAAAAATAAATAAATGAAACAAAAAGTCAATGAATCGGTTCTCGACCTTGTATGCTCCATCCTTTTGCAAGAAATTTGAATTTCTGGCATATTATCCATTTTTTTTTGTCCTCTAGTAAGTTATTACTTGAGAGCTGAGTCAAGAAATATGGACCTAAAACTTTGCCCATAATCAGGCCTATGAGTCAAGGGTGTGGGTGTGGGTGCAGGGTGTTGGTGTGGGGGTGGATGTGGGTGTGGGTATGCTGAGCAAGCTGTAATAAGACCTCGTCCATAGACTCACATTCACTTCACACATATCCACACCCACAACGACACCAACACTTCTATTAGTACTATCAGCAAAAAAAGAAAGTCATAAAAAGAAATTATGTATTTTTTTTTGTTCACTTTGTCTTCTTACTCACGCAGTTGTCATTCTTTTTGTTGAATCTTTTTTCTCGAATGAAGCTCTCTAGTATAATTTATGGATCTAACGAGGAAACCTTCCTAGATGTCACCCTCCGATTTTTATAAATTTTTGTCTATAGATACTCTATAGTGCTCTAGTAAAAATCCTAATAGGATTTGGGTTCCTAGGGCTTTCTTCAAAAATTATAAATATTTTAACTTTGTTCCTATAAGGGATAACATGCAATATTCAAAAGAGGGTTCGCCATGCTGGCAGCCGCTAAAGAATTTTTTCTATCCTTTAGCGCAAATGAAAGATCGTATCGGGAACCTTATAAGTCCAGTATATCAAATTGTCCTGAAGTGTTTATGAATAATGCCAAGATTCACAATTATCGAATTTTTATGGTTAGACTATAAAAGTTTTTAAAAAATTGATTTTTTTTGAAAATTTTCTGTCTCAGATAGTTCCTTTGAGCTAGAAAAGATCTGAAAAGATTGGGACTGCAAGAGCTTACGGAAACTCAATTCACTATTTTGAAACGCCCTAATTCGACGAGAATCGAAGCAAATTACAAGCAAAAGAACAACCATCAAACATAGACCTCCTTCTTTTGTAGAAGTTCATTCATTTACTGAAACTTGTTGTAATGAATAGTGGTATATATCACATTTTGTAGAAAATTCTTTTTTGTATCTTTTAAAACCTCTCTTGGTTCAAAGAAACGATCAGAGACAAAAAATTCTCAAAAAACCTATCAAAATGCTAACAAATCATTTTTTTAAATTTTTTATAGTCTAACTGTAAAAATTCGATAATTGTGATCCTTGACATTTTTCATAAATACTTCAGAACAACTTGATATATTGGATTTGTAAATTTTCCGATACGATCTTTCATTTGCGCTAAAAGATAGAAGAAAAATTTCTTGCGGCTGTCGGCCTGATTGATAGCCTGGCGAGCCCTCTTTTAAATATGTTATGTTATGATTTATAGAGGCAAAATTCTAATGTTCATAACTTTTGAAGAAAGCCCTAGGAAACCAAATCCTTTTAGGATTTTTACTAGAGCACTATGTAGTATCTATAGACAAAAATTTATTGAAATCTGAGGGTAACACTTGGGAAGGTTTCCTCGTAAGTCCGGTATATTATATCATTTATTTCTCTTTTCTTTTGGTGGCATTCATGTGTTTTGCTAATTGAACTGGCTTTTGAACTCGATTAAAAACCTAATCCGGATAATGTTTCAATTCTGCAGGTAATCTGCCCTGTCGTGCCCAACCCAATACAACAGCGTATGGCAGGATGCGAAAATGTCATACTGTGAACACCTCTGCTACATACATAGAAGAAATTAAGCACGAAAAAAAACATCAACACTTTACTGTTCTTTGTCCTTCGTTCGTTCGTTGTCAATCAATTTTTCCGTTGATTACTTTGGCTTTTCATAGCAACGCATTCAATAGAGAGCTACTGCCAATGTTTTTCTTCTCTGCCAACCAAGAAGCATAAAAAAAGCAACAAAACGACAACAAACATCA
>CAJNOP010002779.1:0-15850 GCA_905250075.1 Rotaria sp. Silwood1
CATTGTTCGTTTTGTATGTATGTGTGGTTTGTTTGTACATTTTCAAGGAAGTCACAGGAATAAAGTCAGATTAAACATTAACACTATTCATCTGTTTGAGATGAAGACGGAAAATTTTCTTTTCTTCATTAAAGTGTTTACCACACTTAACATTCAATCAAAGTTATTCATAATGAATCGTTATACACCTTAGGATCTGGTCGATTTTCAATGAGCTAAACAAGTTCGAATATGCAAACAAAATTTAGTAAAATTTGAAGAAGCAGCATAGCACTTATGCAATGTGGTGACAAATGACGAGTGGTAATTTTATCATAAACAAAGTGGTGGAAAGTCATCAAATGCTGCGTGCATGGTAAGAAGAATTCCTTCACCTACCATGGTTCAACGCGGTAAATTTGCTCCAAAATCCTTATTCTTATGTTTTCAAAGTCAAATGGTACTGTTCCGATTCGTCATATGGAACGGGGACAAACTATTGACCGAAAGTATTATACCAACAATTGTTTGCAACTTCTCGTCAACTACATCAAACATAAAAAATCCTTATTTAGCATTCGTGGTATTGAACTTGCACACAATAATGAAAGACAATATATACATAAAAATGTGTCCAATAATCTTGAATCGGAAGGCATTACAATAATACCACATTCATCAAATTCTACTGATCTAGCATCATATAAGTTTTGGTTGTGCGATTTAATTAAGCAGAATCTAAGAGATGAAATCGATGCTGAATCACTGTATGATATTGAAACCAAGTTCATGTGTCTTTTGGAGAAAGAAAGTACAAAAAGCCTTCGATAAGTGGATGCAACGATCGTAGTTGTGTTTGGATAAACAAGATGATTATTTTGAACGTTTGATGAAATAAAATCTTGTTGAACCTGTTTCCGTATTTCTTTTATTCTATCACTATTACTTTTTGTACACTTTACTAAATACAGACGGCTAGGCATGAGAAGATACAAGAAAAAAATGAAAGAAAAGAGAAATGAAGAACGAATAAAAGAAAAACAAAAAGAAAATACACATGGATGATAATAATATGATCTAATCTTACAATCAAGTTTTTCGCAAATAAAGTTTTTATCGAAGTTTTATTCTTATCAAATTAGTCTGAGAGAGATCAAATAACACAGAAAAATAGAGCATTGTTATTTCTATCATTATAAAAAAGATTCCTTCAAAATTTCTATACAGAAAATAAGCATCTCCGTCACTGCTTTTCGACTGCCCAAAGTAATTATTAATTTGAATAGATAGATATGTCGAGGCTATATCATTGAATGCTTCTTCAACAGTAAGTTCTCTCCGAATATTATTAAAATAAAAATTTGCCCTTTTTAATCAATGTTATTCTCTGATTCAGAATTGTTTTTTTTTTGTAAAATTCAGTAATAATTCAAATAATGAATTGCTTGAAGATAAATTTCTATACAATGAAGATTCTAATTCAATATAACCTTAATTATTCGTCGCTTATAATATATCGAGTTACGATATTGTAAGAGGATGAAATATCAAGACGGAAGCTATTATCAAAAACAAAAATAAAACAAGCGCTTTTTAAAATAAAAAACCTTAATTTGATGAATCTGATGTTGATGTAGATTGTAATGTTGATAATGTGTCCGATGTTCTATGCAAATGTACATCATGTTTTTGTAGTGTTTCCTTTGTGTTACTCAAATAAGAGAAAAGAAAATCATCGAATATGATATCATTCACTTGTAGTCAAATATCTAGAAACTTTTAATTATTAATTACAATTTCGAGGTGAAATTGTTGGAATGATATATATTGAAGATAATGTCAAGGGATTTCGAATATTATGAAGTATTTTCTACCTCATCAGAGACTGATTTAAAAAAAACATTCTATTATTAAAAAAATACAAATGTTTATTGAGGAAAAAACAAGAACAATCAGAGTTTATTTTTAATGAACGACAATTAATATCACTTCTTTTAACATACTATTTTCAATCGAGTTTCATCTTTTTATAAATCAATTACTACATAAGGTTTAAAGGGTCACAACTCCAATGATAGTTTTTTTTCACGGCATATCAGTTTAAACGCTAAAAATGAAAATATGATGTCTTCTAGTTTTTTAATACTACGAATAAAGATCTATAATTTTAGGCGAAATTTTAATTTTTTTGTTGAATTTTTTCTAAAAATAAAACATGAATGATAGCTTAATGAAGAGAAATGAGTATGTATCTCCGAGATGATAACAAATGTAAACATATACATTAATGATATTAAAAAAGTCAAATGCTGAAATGCATCTTTAAAATCAATCGATAAAATCTTTTGACAGATTTATTTTCTCTAATCCCTTCTTAAATAATGTAATTGTCGAATAGTTCCACATAGCAGTATTTTTATTTAATTCGATCGATAAAAACAAATCGATTCATGTAAGTCAAATTCTATATTTTATTGTTCTAACAAAAAAAGAAAATTTATATATTGAAATTATGTATACAAGAATACAAAGAGAAAAGTTTTTATAAGTCAGTAATAAGTTTTCGTCTAATATTCAATTCATCTTCTCCAGTTCTTGGATCAAATTCTCGGGAAAATGTGCAATCAAGTGGTTCAGCTAACATTAGTTCACATGTTGTATGAACAGTAAGAGAACGAACTCGACCACCAATTAATGAACCTGTTTCAGGATCAGCAAATGAACCCATTATATGATGAGAGTCTTGATCAAATGTTCCACTCAAAGATACAATATCATATTCTTTTTTATTTAATTGATGAGAATTTAATGAAAATTCTGCTAAGTTTCCAACACAACTTAAAATAAATAATGATTGTACGCCAATATTTTCCATTAATTCATGAATTGTTGAGAGTAATTCAACACCAGGACCAATGCGAAGTGGATAACATCGAATTTCTGTACTTGCTGGAGCTTCTATTTATTTTAATTCATAAATAAGAATCAATTAAATTAAATTAAATTAAATTAAACTTACGACGAGGAGTTCGCTTTTGTGATTTTATTTTATTTGTACGCGCCAAAATGCTATTGATTGTATTTACTATCACAGGCATTTTGATTTCAGTAGCTACTGATTATTTTCTCGATGTGTATGCTTCAGTGGCTTATAACTACAGCTTATATACTAGTTAGTAAATAATGCATTTAAGAACGAGACGAGACGTCGCGATTGTTTCGTCACGGACACCTCGCTCATATGAAAACAACCTACATAAAATATATCTTCCTTCTGTAATCAATAAATATTTATTAACCAACAATATTAAATATATGTTTTTTGCATTTTTTTGTAAGGACTTCAAAAAATATTTTTTTTATTAATCAAATAAAAATTAATATGAAACTTTTTTTTCAAAAATTGAAAATAATTTATTCTTTTCTTGGTAATCTGATTATATTTTGTTGCTTGTTATGATAGACAATACGTAGGTATTATTTGACCGAACCTTCAGTGTTTAATGTCATGATAGGAAAAAAGACAAAGTACAGACATCTTTTATTGTGACAAGTTATATTGAAGAAAAACATTCATTTTTTCGTCTTCGTTGTTACATTAATAAACAAGGTCAAATATTGTCTGGCTAGCAATGATGAATTACAAGTTTGTAGTTTTACATTAACAACAGTTTATGATCATGCTCTTCTTGTTTCTCACACACAGAACGAATATCACATTTCATTTTTCTTTTATGATTAGTGTCTAATCATTGAATATTACAAGTCAACCGAAAAAAAACAAGATTTACTCATAAGCGTCATTAAATCATCATAAGAGTAAATGAATCAGAAATATTACTTTTGATTTATAGAATAATTAACGAAAAGAAAATAAATTGTTAAACAATTAGATTGATATAATTAGTTAATTATTCGTCTTGAATATAATTTAGTAGAACTTGTTGAATAAATGATGTATTTATGCTTTATTTTGAAAAAGAAAGACTGATAAATACGAGTATAATCAAAATAATAATCTGAATTAGGTTAAGTAAACAACGTGACTCGTCGTTAGATACTTCTATATAAAAATAATACAATAAAATCCAGCATAATCTCAAATTAGAATATTTCTCCGATGAATTTTTATGATAAAATAATCTTTAAATATACATTATCAATAATTAATCTACCAAAGTCTGTTACCTAAGTAAATTAAATAAGTTCGATAAATTGTATTTAAATTCGAGATTAATTTACGATTTTAAACCAATTCAAACGAGATAGACAAATTGAATAAAACAAACATCACGATCAAAATAATTTTGAAATACACATAGAAAAAAATATACGAATAAACTGATTCGATGTAGTATAAGCAGAACGAAAAGCGTAATAATTAATTTTTGTGTCAATAGTATTTAATTTTTCAAGTAAAGTCAAGCTGGTTTTTCACTAATGACAAGATAATGATGATCAGATTGAATTTATTTTTGATGAGTACATATAGTTACACTCATTGCAAGTCGAACACAACTAGAATGATAAATTAAATCAATTTCAATATCTTCAAATTTGTTTAGTTGATTATAACCACGAATAAGATTTGTTCCTGAATCAATTGGATCTTGTTTATCTAACATAATATAGGCACATGCTATAGCAACTTCAATTATAAGAAATATTGGACACATCTCCAAAATCACTTAAACAGATATTATCTTCATCAATAATAATTATATTATAATCATGAGCATTATTATGAATAATAGATTTTCGAAGTGATGAAAATAAAGGAACAACAATTTGAATATAATCTTTAAGATTATCTTCAATTATTTGAGGATGATTTAACAATTAAATTTTTATATTTATTAATTATATATTCAGCATTTATTATATTCCAATAAATATCACATATTGCAGATTCACCTTTAAGTTGAATAAGAGATTTATCTATTATTCTAAGAAGGTTTTCTACATTAAAAATTAATTTAGGATTATAAGATCTCTAATCAGCTAAAGGAATTCTTGAAAGATAACTAACAAGACTTATTAAATGATATTTATATTTAACAATCATTTTCCATTTAATGTGTTTCATAGAACGATTTTGCATATGAACAACTGAATAAGTTTCATCAATCTTTGAAATCTTTAGTATAAATTTTGATTGTTGACGCTGAAAAAGAAACTTTTGATCACGTTCACTCGGTCATTGACAAAAAATTGATTTAAATCGTAATATTGAAGAACAACCTCTTTTATATCAGTATGACACGGAAAAAACAAATTGATTATTTAACAATATTTTATTTTTGTTGTTCATTAATCGTAACCAATTGAACATTCAATAATGAGCTTTTTTTATTCTATTTAACTTGAATTATTATATTATGGGCCTAATCATAAATAATTTTTGAGTTTGAACATAACCTAATGGACAGAACAGGATTAACTAAAAACTTTAATTTTAAATTAAACAAAAGACCGTCTAATGAATCATTCGAATAATTGAATAAGTTCTGTCGATTGATTTATCATATAAATGAATAAAAAATTTCAACGTACGATTCATATTCTTAAAGCATATTCATTATTTTTTATTTTCGTTAGTTTCCTATGAGACTTTATCATTCTTTTTTCTATTGCTCGACTTAGTAACAGCTTGTATCAAATGAAAATGTGATATCTTCATGTTATGTAAGTTGATTAATAGAAATTTAACATGAAACAATAAAGTTACTGAATAAAAAAAAAGTGTACCATTGAATTAAATTGAATTGAAATATATTGTTCAAATCTAAGAATAAGGTTTAGCAATCATGTTTCTTTATATTAAAGGTTTTCTTTTTTATGGACAATTATTTGACTTTCACATTTCTATTATATTGTTATGAATAAAGTTATTTTTATGAATGTGCTTTGACAAAAAATCTAAATTATATGTGATTAATATAGTTAAATTAACTAGCCAAACTTTCTCAGCTTAAACATTATATATTATCTAACAAACTCATATGCCCCGGTTATGGTTTAAATATATTACTTCAAATAATAGTTATATATTTAAATAAAAAATATTGAGAACATTTTCTAGAAGATGGGCATGATTATCGTGTTTACTGGTCATTTATATTATACATGTATTGTAAATTATTGAAATCTAGATGTATTTTTTTATTCAATCGTCCATTTTATTGTAAATATGGTTACATTTATTGATTTATTGTTTTTCTTCTTACCAAATCTTTCAATAAGCCCCTCTCCTCCTCCCCAAAGTAAAAGCCCATTGAGCTTCTATTAATTTTGAAAATTATACGTTTGAAGGTGGGCTTCTATTTCAACCCACTTTTTTTCGTCTTCCACAGTAAAATATGAAAAACCATTCTCGACAAAAGCGCACTAGCATTGTAGGAAATGTATTAAGACCTCCTTAAAAACTGATCTCAGTCCAGAAGCATTCAAATGGTATGACATTTTCAACATATGCTAGGGCTGGAGTCGAAAAGCTATGGTCAAATTTACAGTCAAATATGATAACATTTGAAGACGATATTGGTCAAACAAAGGTGAAAAATAGCGTATTTGATAAACCTAATTTCTCTGTTCACGTTCATTTTATATATTTAATTTCTTTTTGTTTGAAAGAGCATGTCAGGATGCAATGCAATCAAGTGCTCTTCTTTTTAAACTCTTCTTTTTAACGGGAGAACAGAGATCGAAAATTAAATGACTCAAAAAAATTTCCAATACGGCTCTCTATTTATATAAATGTTCGTACATATAGTAAACGCAAAGTTTAATCAAACGAAAGGGCTCTGTACTGTACTGCATCTTGACGTGTTTTCTCAAGCGAAAAAAGTTCAATATATAGAATGAGTATTATCAGAGAAATTTGGGTTGCACGATCAAGAAAACATAAACGCAGAAAAAACGAAAAATGTTTTGCGTTTTCTGAATGCAGTCTATCTTTGAATAGGGGATGACAGAAATCTTGAAAAATTTTTGTAAAAAACGAGGTGCTGAGTAAACATTTTGTTGCTTATGAAAAAAAATAGCACGACCTATCTTCCCATGCATTAATTTTTATTTCGTTTATTCTGACAAAAAGTGCCTTTTTTGAGAGACCTTAAAACGTCAATATGAATTTATACATCCATGGTTGTGTTGAAGTGGCAAGACTTAACGATATCGACGATTTTTATTGAAAATATTCTAGTATTTTTTGTTTTTTTTTTCTAAAATGTTTGCAAATTATGGAAATTTTCAAAGAAATTATCGAAAAACTTTTTAAAAAGTTTCTTAAAAATTTTTATAAATTGTCGAGTAAAAAAAGAAATTTTCAAAGATTGAGGGCCACTTTTGACTTGCTTCCTGTATGAGACACTCGTCTATATATCACAAATTAGAATACAGAGAAGAAAAAAAAACATTGTTTAACAGAAGAATTATTGACAGAGCGTCGGTGATGCGCGAAGCTAATCAACCTAATAAGAAAAAGCATTACAGAGTGAAAGAATAAAATCGACGAGTATATGATCATTTTATCTAAAACAGTGAAAATTATCGACCAAATTAATCGAGTGCTTAATTTCTCTACATGTACACATTTTGAACTCAATGGACTTTTATTGCGTTCGAACAATTATAGTCGTGAGGGTGGGCTTTTATTCTTGAGAGGGAGAAGGATTTAAAAAATTTAGTTAACAGAGATTATACATCGTAAGGTCATATGTACAATAAATGAAAATAAAATCTAGAATCATAAATGATCGAGTTTCGATTGATCATCTGTCTCATAATTTACAAGAATATTTTGTCACAAAGTTAAACAACCTAATGTGATAGTGCATGAGATTTGTAACCCAAGCGATGTTCGACAAGTTTTTTCTTCGCAGACACATTTTTGTTTGTGCACGTGTTGATGAAAGACCTGAACAGATGAATAATAGAAAAAAATAATAAACATAGAATCGAATCATTTACGAAATAAACTTCTGGTTGATGTCTGTTCCATATGAAAATGGAAATAAACCTATATTGAACAACTAAGCAACGGCATTAAAAAGGAATCAAAGAAGTTTTTCGTGTTTGTTTATGCCAATAAATGGTAGACCAAATAGCATTTAAGATTAATATTAGCAATTGATTACGATGATAATCACACACATGAACATTCATAACTTGATTTTGGGTGTGGGTGCAAGTGTCAGTGTATTCTTAAGTCACCCACACTCACAAACAAGCGAAAACTTTGTGTATTCCCGTTATCGTGACAATATTGCCGAGATGTTGCTGATTTATATAATGTTAATGTTGGTTCGGCTTCAGCTAATGGATTGAGGTCTTCAACAACATTTCCACATGCACAATTACTGTTATCCAAAATAATCCAATTGCCATTTTCCATAGTCTGTATTAAAGATCCTTTATTGAAAATGAACGGCAATCCTTCATCGAAAATTCTTACCAATCTAAAATCATCTTCAATCTAATAGTGTACCCAACTTTATCACTTTTTCTCTACAATCCCGAAGACAAAAAGAAACAATTTTTAAATTTGTATCTTTAACAATCTAAGTCTGGCGTGGAACATTCAATTTACGTTTACACATAGAATCTCGGTTTGCTTACTTTTTTTGGTGGCTCAATTTTTCTACTATTCTATGTTGATGGAATTTTCTTACAACATCTTATTTGTTAATCATCTAGAGTAGAGACATCCCGGATGGTTTAGCGTACAGGTTTGAAAGTTTTTCTCGGTCACACCATAAGGTAAGAGAAAAGTTCATCTTGCACAGTTCTACCGTGATACAATTATGCTATGCATCATGTTTAGATCCTCTCAATCATGGCAACTTTAGGAATAGTCCGATAAAAACTTCGTAAGACAAAGTAATGACGTATTTAGAATCGGTTCAGCCGGTCTATCGGTCATTTGTCCGAGCCGGTTTCTACCAGGTTTTTCGGAACACTCAAGGTAGTCTATCTTGCTGATTTTTAATAATTTCCATAGTTTTAATGATCAAGTGATATGAACATGGAAGTTTTCAATCGACAAAACTCTAATCGTAGTCTAAACTCCAGCTCTAAATATTGCGTTAATACATTCTCATCATACAATGAGGGTCTCGAATGATGCTGAATGAATTTATTGTGCTCATGAAAAGCTATACAGGTATCAGAAGTTAATTTCGGTATGACTAAAAATTTTTCATTTCGAAATATCAAACACACACTTTCTAGAGTACTCATCACCGACTCTCATAAAATCGTAATAGCTGGTAATATCCAGTTTATGGTTGCATTATAAAATATCAGAAAATTTCGGCTCTATTGTCGAGATTTTGCTGAATACAAGCGTCATGCAATTCTGAAAATATTTACATGTTAAGAAGTCTTAAAATAGGCAGCCTCATATAAAACCTGTCCGTGTATATCAATATGACAAGTTAAGTTTGAAGATTAACTCACACTTATTCAAAATTACCCTTATGTAATTAAGTTTATCTATCTCCCGTAAAGATCAATACTAATATTCCGCTATCCAGTTGATAATTTCGCATGTCTACTTCGTGCGCTGAAGCATAACAATGGCTCACTCTTATTTTCATCAAATTTTCATTTTACGAAAGAGACTTCAAAAACCCAAGGAAAACTTTGTAAAACCATTTCAACAAGTTCAGAGCATGCATTTTCAATACGGATCGTTCTAAAGTGTTTGAGAAATAACAGGAAATTTGATTCATTCATGGTAACCAAGGAAGAGCTTATAAAATTCGTATTTTCCTATCTATGGTTTTGCATAAATTCCCCAAAATTGAGCTAATTATGTTCCATTCATATATAGTTTATAGATATTCTGAAAGAGAACAATTAAAGCTATGAGGTTATTGAATTTTTTCAAAATTGAAGTTTCACAAAAAACCGACGATCTGGAAGCAAGAGGGTCCTCTCTTAATATTAGGATGATTTACAAAGAGAGTTTCCACAAAACATGTTCGACGATGGTAGACACTTTTTTCTCGACATTTTTTATGATACAACTACGAGGGATGATGTCTATACTTGCAGCAATTGAATA
The DNA here is from genome assembly GCA_905250075.1 of Rotaria sp. Silwood1. Classification (NCBI taxonomy): domain Eukaryota; kingdom Metazoa; phylum Rotifera; class Eurotatoria; order Philodinida; family Philodinidae; genus Rotaria; species Rotaria sp. Silwood1. The sequence goes on from CAJNOP010002779.1 coordinate 10,049, forward strand.
ACATTTCCAGCACATCAAACATGCATCAAGCTAATCGAGTTCTGATTGAACGCTAACGATTCTACCGATGAGTTCACCCTTGTAAGAATTAGAGGCTATGTTACTAAATAGTGTAAGTCTTCAAGAATGCATTGTTCTCAAGCCACATCTTTACCATTTATTCTTAAGATGTGGCTCTGTTTACTATAAACTTCAGTCAGTTGTACTATCATGTCAAAAAAAGCAGCATACTATTAATAGTATGTCAATGTGAATAGCTTTCATTTCCAAAAGGGATCATATAGATGCATTTTTTAGTTCGATTGGCTCGAAGTCAGTGTCTATATAGCAGAAGGTCCGTGTGTCGAGTCCTTCGAACGGCGCATGTGCTCCGCAATTCATTTGTTAGCTCAAGTTGTCGTCTATGTCCACTAGCTATTGACATTTATAAGTAACAAGAACTACAATGAAACTATAATAGAAAATTAGAGCTGAATGTATTAAGACGAAAAAGAAATATTTTACAATGACATAATTCATAGCTACATGATATTTAGCATGAATAATGAATCGATATAACTGTAAATAAAATGTTTGTCGAATATTTATGAACATTCGTTTAGGAAAATATATAATACACTAGAAAGTTTGTTCAATACAGCAATATCAGTCTTTCCATCTTTGTTGAAATCGTAGGCTACCGCAGGACCTGGACTACTACTGGTTCCATATCGTTTTCGGCTTGGAAATGTCATACTACCATCACCAAACAGCACTTGCATATTATGCGAAAGTCGACCGACAACTGCTATATCCATTTTGTTGTCATTATTAAAATCGCCTGACATGACATGACTTGGTTCCCTATCAACATCGTATTTCTTTTGAGCTTGAAACGTTCCATTTCTCCAGCCCAATAAAATACTAATACTATGATCACCTAGATTGGCCACTACGAGATCCATGATCTGATCACGATTTAAATCAACTGATATTACAAAGTTCGGGCTAGCACCACATTTAAATGTTTTATGAGTCTGAAAATCACCGTTTCCATATCCTAATAGAACGCTAATATTCTGAGAACCTAAGTTGGTGACTGCTAGATCCGATTTGTTATCGTTATTAAAATCACCCACGACTACAGAACTTGGTCGCTTAGCAGTCGCAAACTGTGTTCCATTTTGAAACGTTCCATCTCCATTACCCAGCATTACAGTGATGCTGTCCGTGTGATAATTGACAATAACCAGATCCAGCATCATGTCATTATTCAAATCATGGACTACTACGAAGTGTGGCAAGGAGTAAATCTTATGTACTAATTCAGATTGGAAGATACCATATCCATTACCAAGCAGTATGGTAATACTATGATCGACTGAATTAGTCAGTATCAAATCCAATTTGGTGTCATTATTGAAATCACCTGTTGCCATCCAATTGGCTTTCTTCTGAAGCTTGTACGGCATTCGACCACGACAGGTTCCATCTCCATTGCATATAAATAAAGCGACACTATCAGCTCCCTTATTGACCACCAAGACATCGATAATTTTATCGCTATCAAAATCAGCTGAAGTTATCGCCACTGGATTCGCACCAGTGGCATATTTAATTTGATTTTGAAATGTACCATTCGCACCATTAATCAATATACTGAAGGTATTTTCTCCAGAATTGGCTACTACTAGATCAACTCTACTATCGTTGTTAAAATCATCTGCTCTCATAGCACTTGGAGAAGTACCAACCTTATACTTTAAAGGTCTGTGAAAGCTTCCACTACCATTGCCATACAGCACGCCGATGGAAGATTCATTCGAAAGGCTTAATGCTAAATCTATATGGCTATCATGATTGAAATCAGCTGCCACTACAGCACTTGGACTCATACCAACTTCGTAAACGATTTGAGCCTGAAATGTCCCATCCCCATTGCCGAACAGTACACTAACACTATTATCACCATAGTTGGCCACTGCCAAATCTATCTTATCATCATCGTTGAAATCATGATATGTCATAGAGACTGGTGTTGCACCAACGCTATAACTCTTTAGATCCTCAAAAGTCCCATCTCCATATGCAACTGCTATACTGACGGTGTTATCACCTTGATTAATAACTGCCCAATCGAGTTTTCCGTCCTTATTAAAATCGCCTGCTATGACATAGATAGGTTGCGAGCCAACATCGTAGGCTATTTGAATATCAGAAAATGTACCTTCTTCATCACCCAACACTAAGCTAACCATGTCATCATCATAGTTTGCTACTAATATATCGATCTGCGTATCATTGTTGAAATAACCTCCTGTCACTGACATCGGATTGTTGCCAACAAAATATTCGATCGAAGTCTGAAATGTTTTGTCTGGATTACCAAGCAAGACGCTAATGGTTTCAGCCTCCGCATTCGTTACAATAATATCCATGGATCCATCATGATTCAGATCAATGTTGAATACAGAACTTGGTGCAAAATCTGTCTTATAATGTAATTCAGTCTCATAATCATTTTTACCATTACCTAGAAGTATATCGACGCTTTGATCGTCATAGTTGAGCAATGCTAAATCAACTTGATTGATATTTGTGAAACCTCCAAACACTATAGTAACTGGTAATTTTCCAGTGTCAGAAATCTGTGGTGATGGATATGGATCACTGCATTGATATACTAAAACAACAAGACTCAAAGTTATTGATAGCTCTCATTCTCATTTTCGCGTGGTGTTCAATTTAACATGCCACAGTACAGCCGTTGAACGGTGAGGTAACACAAAAGTAGGGAAATTGACTACTGGTTCTATTGTCGATTGGGAACCTGTTAGTGCGGGTGTGTGCAAGTTCAGGGAATTGGACATCGGTGTCCGTTGGTAATCAGTTGTCTATGTATGTGTCAATTGGAGTTTTCATCTTACCCACATGCATGGAAACTTCAAGCCGTGCTTCTACTGAGACCTGCACTCTCACTAATATTGTCGTGCAGCTGCACTTGTAATGATACATATCATCAGTCATTCTGGTGCAAGCACATGCGTTTACACTCATCTACACAACCAAGGTAGATGTAAGTGTATGAGGAAGCAGCCCTCTCCAGCACCAACATCCACATACCCTTACAGAGTATCTTCGCAAAATGTTTTTATTTATTATGAAGAGTTTGGCTCTAAAGTTATATTGCTCACATCATTTGACACATCTCATGAACTGTGTTTATGCATTCCTTGAGCTCTTCTAATCCGAAAAGAATATTTTCCCAAGGCAAACTGTAAATCAAATCATGGTAGAAACAGCACTGTCGATCCAGTCAAGAGTACAGGAGCAGGGGCCGGAGTTTCAGAGTGCCGTTTGTGATAAACTAGTGCTTGCGAATAGGATTTGCTTATTTCCATGTGTATCAAAAGTATCAGCGCAAAATAAGAAAAAAAATTACATCAGCTCGATAGAAGAGAGGAGAGAGAAACAGCTTTTTCTAGTACTCCGAGCTATCAGTCTTTGCTTCAACTTGAAATTTGAATTTTTCCAGGAGGCAAAAGTGGATTTGTTATTTTGATTTATTTAAGGTGCATGCATGCACAGTTCTTGCTATTATTATAGCAACTACATCAATAACTTGACGTCCATAATCTGGGATTAGTGCTAATGTCAACTTAACTTAATTGCACCATTCCTAGATGCGACATCAATGTCGTTCATTAAATTATTCAGAAGCTCACTGTCTGTTATAAGCTCAGAGGATTAATAAGTCAGAATGATGTAGTAGGAGTTATATGTCAAGTTTTCCTTACAGGATGTGAAGAAAAAAATGTTTTCCAGGATGCTGATATCAACGACGTAGTAACGTATTTCTATGAAAAATAACAGTTTTTATGATACTAGGATTATTGACAGAAATTGACAAAAGAAAGTGAAGCCGATGTAATTCAAGCAGTAGAGGGTTTTTGTATACATCTTGAATTTGAACATGAAAGCAGCATTGGAGAAAAAGCATACTTGATGTATTAGCTTGTTTTCGTGAGCCAAGAACAGAACCGATAATGATTGCTCCGATAGATAGAATTATGAACAAAGACAGAGGAACCAAAAATCGCTTCTTTTTATACCAAGAACGTCTGCAAAATACAATTACAAGTCTTCATAGCAAACAACGCCTTTAAACGAACATAAATTGAAACTCACTTAGGTTCCGGATATAGATGTGCACCTAAAAAGATAAAATCTGACATTTCGAATACTAAACTGAAATCTTAGAGGTTACCTTCGAAAGGAGGCGCAAGTAAGGTTTGCTCCGGTATGATTTGTTTCAAGTGAATGATATAAAGATCAGGTGCTGGACTCAATTGTGATTGTACTATCATATGAGTACCAGGCAGAAGAAGAATTTCTTCTTCTGTAACGAAATGAGAATGAGCACGTACTATTCGTCCATTAATGGCTTCAACAGAAAATAGTGTTCTCGCTCCAGCAGTGCCCAAATACATGTTATTTTCCAACACAGTCAGTGATGTCGTGCAAGAAGAAAATGACCACCATGTCACAGAAGTACCAGGCGAAAATTCTGCGCTCAAATCTTTTGTAACTCCTCGCCATACAGTCAAAGGTGGGACACACGGAATTTTGACCAGTGCGCTCAAGAATAATTTTAGATACTTAAAATAAGGCCGAAGCTCTTCGCGATTACCGTTCTTTAGAGTGTAATTGAGCATTGAATACAGGCTTCGATGTGGTCTTTCCCATTCGATCGTGTACAGACGAATCGCGGCACTCTCATCAATTGTCAACCCATCGGATGGGTTCTCAGGAGTTTCGTCTAGCGCCAGCTGCACATAGGCTGATAAATTATAAAGAATATCAATTAATGGATCACATGCTTCAGCAAGTGGCAACAAAGGCTCCTCAGCATACTCAACAATTGGAGCAAAACCCGTATCACTATTATTCAGTTCATTGAGAGCTTGTTGCATTTCGTCTAAGAGGATATTTCCTAAAACTTGATACCTTTCACTCATCTGTTGATTAGTCGCAACACGACCATCCTCCATTACTTCTACTGTTTGACTTTGATTGTCATCAGATTGTTCTTCACTCAAATCTGCTTTTACTCTGTCAAGTGTGTATAATATTCCACTTTCAATCTTGCTGTCTTCGTGCATGATTTTTCGTTCATACTGTGCATCATGATCTTGATACAACATTGCTACATGATCACTTTGCGTGTTAATTTCTTCTTGGTTTATACTTGTAGGACGAGTCGCGTCTGTAGCATCCAACGTGATTATTATATGCTGGTTTGAGTTGTCGGCACCTTCTTTCTGCGCTTTTTTTTTCTTTTTCGATTTATGCATCTGCTTACTTGTTGATGAGTAGTCATCCTGAAAGTCGAAATTAAATTTTTTTGTTCGTGATAACAATAAGTAATGATGAGGCAAAAGTTTTGTATTTCATTTTAAAATCTTGCAACATACATATTGTTGCTTTTTTCACAAATATGTCATGATGTCATCTATAAACTTTATCTGCTTAGTCTGTCAACTGCATATAACAGAATTATCACTTTAACTTCTCAGACATTTCTACTGAATGAAAAGTTCTTGAATAACATTCTGGGATACACATTTCACTTTTGTTCATTCTATAACAAAGCTAACAATGAAGAAACGCAGCGATACAACTGGTTTGAAGTTATTTCAACCTGTAATCGAACAATAACAGCACAACAATACATGTATATCTTGCCCTTTCATTCGCAGATAACTTCTATAGCGCAAAAAGCAGGAGAAACGTGAATGTTATTCACGATTATTTATCTCCAAT
>CAJNOP010002780.1:0-15845 GCA_905250075.1 Rotaria sp. Silwood1
GCCAGTCCTTTCGCGGCACCCACAGCCGCTGCAATGTGATGTGCGCATAGTGTGGCCACTTCTTTCGCGATCAGTCCCTTCGCGGTCAGTCCTTTTGCGGCCAGTCCTTTCACGGCACCCACAGCAAGTGCGATGTGATGTGTGTCATAGTGTGGCCACTCCTTTCGCAGCACCCACAGCAGCTGCGATGTGATGTGCGTCGTAGTGTGGCCACTCCTTTCGTGATCAGTTCCTTCGCGGTCAGTCCTTTTGCGGCCAGTTCTTTCGCGGCACCCACAGCAGGTGCGATGTGATGTGTGTCGAAGTGTGGCACCTCCTTTCGCGGTCAGTTCCTTCGCGGTCAGTCCTTTTGTGGCCAGTTCTTTCGCGGCACCCACAGCAGCGGCAATGTGATGTGTGTCGTATTGTGGCCACTCCTTTCACGAGCAGTCCCTTCACGGCTAGTTCTTTTGCGGCCAGTCCTTTCGTAGTAACTTGAAAGTTGAAACTTGAAACTTGAAAACTCAATTGAATTCAAGTTTCAAGTTTTACATATATGTCTCCAACATGTCAGTCATCGAATAATATCTCGAAAAACATGTTACTTAGTATTTTTAAATTACTAAACATAACTAATTCGAATAATCGGCGTTCCCCGTTGACTATCATAAAAAAATATGTAATGAGAGAATGATGCGACGAATAGATTGCGACGAATTGATGTGCGACTAATTGATTGCGACGAATTGAACGCGACGAATTGACTCGCGACGAATTGATCGGTCACCATCCCTACGTTGATGTTCATATCTCTGTCCACCTATTTGCACTTGAAAATTAACATAGTCACTATTTCCAGTAAAATTCTGATCATCTAAGCGAACAGTATCTGTTTGCTTTATTGTACCCGCCTGAAATGGCTGAGACGTAATTACCTCTAGTTTATCATTTTCATTCCTTAATTTTTTCATAGCTTCAGGTATTAATTTATATTTTATTTCTTTTTCTAGAACCATCCTGCATTACAGTGATAGGATTGAAGATGTAAAGGTTTTTCTTTGCTATACCACCTATCATCTGATTACGTCTATTCAAATCAATCTCCCATCTACCTCTAACATATTTTTCTGAATGTTTAGCAGTATAACGGCGTAGTGATACTCGTTCTTGTCCTATAATATTTTCATTTACTTTTTTACCTAATGATTCATGATAAGCTATTAGCAAACAATCTTTCCGTTCATTGATCTGTATATATGTTTCTGTTCCTCTACCAGTAAAATAATGTCCAATATCTCCATCTTCACCTGCTTCATAATAGATTTTAGCAGATTGTTTAAAAAGAACAGGTATTTTTCTTACTTCTGAAGGATTTATTATTTCTTTTTCTCCAGTATCTGAATTGTAAACAGTTATTTTTCTTCTTTTACGATCTGCTAACATTTTGATATCAGCCAGACCTAAAGCTCTATCTTTATCTTTTGCTTCTCTCAAATAACTTGCAGTAATTTGTTTTGGATTTCTAATATTATTTTGTAGATCTTCTCTTTTCGCTCGATCTTGTTATTCTTTCTTTGAATCTTGATTTACTGGAGATTGTTCAACAGCAATTTGACTTTCTGCATGATTTTGTCTATTTTGATTCGATTGTTTCAATATATTAGCTGGATTTTTTTCCATTACATTGTGACTACTTTATCTAATTATTTTGTTAATTTAGTTGATATATATATATTCTCTAATGATTCTATTCAATTGTTGTGCTCTTGTTTCGACAAGATTCTGATTAATGTTTTTTTCTATAAATATTCTGATTTTCTTTGGTAGTACCTTCAATAATATCTTTTAAAGTATTATAAAGACATGTTCGAACTGTAAGACAGATTGAACTACAGTCCACAACTTATTAATGATATCTATTGCTTTAAGAGTAGTAGCAGCCATTTTAACGTATTTTGAATTTGATTTCTTTAGACCATCAGCAAATAGAGGATAACTATTTCTTAAAGAAGATACAACTCGTGTTCGAATATTATCACATTGTTGAGGTAATAAAATATCTTTTCCTAGTGTTTTTTCTAATATGTTTTTTCAATTTTTCAAAAGATTTTTCGAACACTTCTTCATTTTTACTTTGAAGATAAAGAGTTTCTACTTTATTATTTATTAAACCGATTATTTCCTTTAATAAATTTTCTTCTATTTTACTAACAATCTTTTGTATAACATTTTCTTGAATCTGTTCCATAATTTTATCCGTCAAAAACTTTCCAATTCCAGCAGTCAACATAGAGAGACCGAAGCTAATTGCTTTTTGTATTGCCCATTCTTTCCAACTAAAAATACCTGATATTAAAGCATTGCCTATCTGAGTCAAACCAAAGGCTACTAAAACAGCTTCGGCAATGACTTGAACAAGTCCTATCATTGCAACGGCAAAAGCATTCCAATCCCACCAAGATTTATCTTCTTCAATAATCAAAAATTTATTAAGATTAAAACCTTCAAAAAAATCTTAATTCACTTGAAACATTTTCTTGATCTTGAAGATCTATAAAATCTTTTAAATTAGCTTTTAAACCTGTTTTAAATGAACGAATATCTCCTTGTAAAGACAAAATTTTCGACAAAATTAATTCTTTATCATTTTCAAATTGAGTATTTTTTAAAATTTTATTTAAAATTCTTTCAATATTTCTTTTAATATCTCCATATTTATATTTGGCAAGTCCACCAAACTTTAAAATATTTTTTTCTTTTAGATAAATTCGAATATTATTTCCTTCTTCTTCTTTAGTAGTAAATGGTAAATCTGTGTTGATAAAAATATTGATTTTGTTGACTAATATTATCTTTTAATTCTATTAAAAATGTTTTAAGATCTTTTGTTTCATGACCATTATCATTAAATTTAATTTTCGCATATTTTCCTTTCTATTGATTGTTCAAATAGAGAAATATTAACTTGTTGTGGATCTATTTTATCTTCTAAATCTTTCCAAACATTTTCATATATCCATGGTAATTCTTTTTCTATTCTATTTATATTTAAAGTTTGCCATAATTCTTCACTATAACAAACAATATCGTCGAAATCTTTTTTTTCAAAAGAAGATTTACTATTTAATAAACTAATTAATGGATCGGCAATCGAAGGATCAAGATCATTTCGAATTATCTTTTCTATTTTATCTCGCTCTTGTGAATTATTTCGAAATCTTTTTCTTATTGTATCTCCTTGAATAATTTCATGTTGAACTAAAAGTGAATATAATTCTTTTCCTTTATCTTGGTTTTCACGAGTTAAACTTTGTTCATCTTTTGGATGTAAAATAAAATGAAATGGTTCTACTGTATCTCCAACAGCTTCTAATTTTCCTGTTATTTAATCTTGATAAAAATTTTCTTTTGAAGAAATTTTTTTGAAGGGTGTGGGTGTGGGTAGGGATCTTCTCTTTATCTACACCCACACCCAAATTTGAACTTAGCTCTACACTATTAGAGAACCTAAAGAGAAATCTCTGATCAAAATGCACTTTTTTCTGGAAATGAATTTTCTTCAAAATAAAAGGCAAAGCAACCAGACTATTTAATTTAAATTGATTACAATAGCTGATTTTCCACATTAATCATTTGAATAAGAAAACAATTATTAATGTCTTCATTCAATTTACTAATTTAATCAAATAAATAACAGACACAACAGATATACAAAGAGGTTAATATTAAAAAAATCATATTTGATTTCTTCATATGAAAATACTGGCAAACAGTTCGTCTGTCTTGATATAAAAATTCAAAAATTATTTTCTTCTTATGCAACCATGATCATATGATGCCTGATCTGTTGTACCTAATCATACTAATTGAATCTTGCGATCAGGAGTTCATATGAGTAAGATTTCTGGACTAATGACTATTTGAATTGAACTGAGGTCATTTGAAAAAAGAAATATAAATTAAATTTGAATAAATATTAGAACATAAAGAAAATTGTTTATGAATCTTATCAAAAGACTCATTGTTTAATACATTACAATCGGGAGAAGTTACTTGATATTTTAAACAAAAAACTTTACACAAATATTCTTTAAGCATCAACATCAATCTGAATTCTATCATATATATCGAATATAAATATGTCAATAAGTCTTTTATTATAAACCTTTTTATTGATAGAAACTTCTCATAAAAGTGACGAGGAGGATATCATTTCCTAGCGGGACGTTTGCAATTTTCTTTAAATATGATTTAGATCAAATTTTTCTTCTACTTTTCAAAGATTCACTTATACTTCTTAACATATGGTTCTTACGAAAATTCTTTTACACGCATAGAACGTTAACACAGCTTTATCAAAATTTTTTCATTGAAAGTCTAATGAGAAAAGAAATATATGGTTTATTAATTAATTGATTTATTATTATTGAGATTTCTTTTACAAAATCACATATTTGATCTATACATAATTTGATTTCTAAAAAAAGCAGAGACACTTTTCAGTCAACGAAATTAACGTACTTCGAGTATAACAAAATATTTTCTTACTATTGTCAACAGATAACAAACTAATTGAAATTATAAGATTTAAATAAATAAAATATAAAGCATAAATAAAGATACCTCATATTCAGATCAATTTTATTAACTAATAATCTTAGTAATTTCCTTTTATACATTATTTTATTATTTCTTTAGTTCAATTATGCATTGTAACAAGCTCTCTTCAAATGAAATGTCTTGCTTGTACATTTTTTCACCTATTATTTACTCACGTTCGTTCACTTTTTTTGGAAAGAAAAACAAAATAAATATCGCAATAAAAGTGTCCCTTTTACAAATACTCGATAAATACATCAGTTCATTTCATAACGCAATCGGCAAAAAAAATCAGAAACAAAAAAATCAATTTGTTCTTTGTCATATCAATTACGAAAATCAAGATAATTCTAATAAAAAATATTCTAGTCTAGCTATGTAGGCCTTTAGCTGTGTATATACCTATTTAATTAATAATTTTTCTAATTGGCTTTATAAAATTATGGACAACAGATATATCTCCAAAAAGGCATCTATTATTTTCAAAAACATCAAAACTTAACGAGAAAAATGCATAAATAAGTTGTTGAGTATGTTTTATTTTTTATGAAACTTCATAACATCCCCATCCAATCGAAACAAAGAATATACCGACAATAATTTGATGAAAGATTTGAATAAACTAAATACTATGAAAACAAAAGGAAGTTCTTTTATCTGTTGAACAATTTTTGTAAGAGAGAAAAAAATAATATGAAATACACGAATACACCTACAATGGTCTATTACTATCATGAAATCATCAGATTGACAAGTTTATTTATTACTCAGATTTGTTTTTATCGTCTATGAAGTTGCAATCTATAAAAACACAGAATATACTTCGTTTAATTTTAAGTATATGATATAATTTCAGACAGTGATTTTTTTCAGTAATTAGAAACAATTATCTATTTCATTGATCAATAGTTGTGAATATTTAAACAAACCGAATAGATTTGAACAATAAAAGCATTTAGTTTTTGGAATTTTCAATGAACAAAACAATTATGTTCTTTCTTATATTTTCTCAATTTTCATGATTCAGATGATATGATCAATTAATCGATTTCACTTGCACCTTGTGACAAGCGATACATTGTTCAAATCGAAAGAAAAAGTTGTCACAAAATGAAGTGAGAACACGACATTCCTCTTGTCTTTACCCATTACATTAGATTACGTTCAAAAGAAAGTGAAATGTGTAAAAATGATAGTGCTTATAAAATCTAAACTCAATTCATTCTTTCTACTAACATATTATCGTATGCAGTTTAGTATAAAAACCTATTCCCAAAAGCTAGAAATAGTATCGTTTCTGTATCACTGTTTTCTATTCATAATCTGTAAAATGAATAATTTTTTTTCTATAGATATATCTGGAAAAGAAAATAAAAACGGTAATATATACTGTATAATCAGTTGTATATTTTGAGAGGAATTCATGACTTCTGGTGCGTGACCCTCAACATTCGTTGTGTTTTTTATATATCCACTATCACGAAATGATTAAATCTAATATTGAAAATAATTTTGAGAGTTTTATATTCATCACTATTTCCCTGAATTTGTGAATGCAATTGAATACATATATAAAAGTCAGTAATACAGGTTATTGATAGTTTGTTGTGATATTTACAGAACGTGCTTATCGAAAAGATTTATTTTATACAATTATCCTTCATAATAAGTGAATGATAATTACTCCTTTATTACATTTATTGTCTACTCATAATGGATACATAATAACTAAGAAAATTCAATTTTATCTTATGGCAGATTTTGATGATTATACCCATGTCAATATCTCAACTATTCTTAAAATGAAGATTACATTTTCTACAAAGTTAATATGTTCAATGAATCAGGCTTTGTAATCAAACGAGAAGTCTTCATTAAAATCAACTCGAGTTGATGAATTAACTTGTCTTGAGTCCTTATATAAAGATGAACCATTACAGTACACTAGAAGTTTGGTTATGTACGTGAAACTAAGAAATGTTTAAATTTTTTATAAAACAAAAGAAAGGCAATAACTGATAATTTTACTTTCTATAGATATCATCTAATAAATTATAAAATTTTCTGATTACATTTTCTCTTTCTTTTGAAATTTAAAAAGAAAAGCAAGGTTAAGTTACTCATACAATTTTACGTTTCCTTTTATCTATCAAAAGACTGTATGTAAGGCAGAGTGGAAAAAAACTACTAATTCTAAAAATTCATTTTTGAGACAAGAACATATTATATTACGAAATCATTATATTTTGGATTTATCGATAAATAAATACTTATTCGACTGCCCTCATTTATAGAGAAACGTCAATTTCTTTTTGTTTTTCGTTTTGCTAGGATTTCATCAATCAATCAGTTTCATTTTGTAGAAGATATTTTGAAAAATAAAATGCTATAACCTGAGAAGATTGAAAAATAAATTAAAACAACAACTATCATAAAAATGATAAAAAAGGTATTTTTTGAAGAAAAAAATATTTTAAAATTTCTTTCGTTTGTCATCGATATTTCAAGGATGTTTTATATTCTTGAGATTTCGAAAAGGTTTATGAGCAAAGACAAAAATAAAAACTTTATCTTTCTCCTAAAAATGAAGCATTCAATCATAATAGGGAAATGAATTAGGAAAATAATTTCTTTTTGTAAAAACAAATCAAAAACAAAAAAGACACCAGAGTGTGAATGACTATTGTATTGTATGTTATCATCATTCGAGTATACCAATTATGATGATTTTAATAAAAGAAAAAGAAAACAATATGCATAGAACTTTGAACAATTTTCAATCAAACTTGAAAATTAAATAGAATCATCTCTTATAGAGATCGACAAATGTCATGATATTTCTATAAATATTATCTTAGACGATAATGCAATTATGTAATAACAAAGAAAGAAAAGAACTGAAAATAATTAGCACTAATTTCTTCTGACATATAAAATTTATCAATAACACTTTTCATTTTAAATAAATATTTATAGAATAATTCTACATGAATTTAATAAACCAAGATTTCCATATGTCAAATACTCATGATCTCGAATGATGGTATAGTTAGATGTAACAAAGTCAGAAAAACAAAAGAAATATCGCCGTGAAAAATGGTCTGAAGGACATGCTTTATTGTGAAATAAAAAAATCTATAGCATTCTTAATACCATCATAATAAAGATTGTCAGTATAATGTTGAATTGAAATTGTTTTGACTTGTTTCAGAATATTCATTTTCTATGAGAAATATACTATAAGTATATCATAAACAAAATAATCTACTCGTATATTGTAATCTTCAATTATTATAAAACTATATTTACATCAAACTAATTGATTTAACTCATTTTGTGTAAAAAAAAGTACATGTTGATCGTAAGTGTTTGGACATCGAGAAATGTGTCCCACATAAGATCAAGTATTCTTTTCTGTGGAGAAGATGTAAGAAATACGTATAACATAATGAATATATGAGCCAGAATTATTATATCTTTCCTTGAGATAGTCAAAGCCAAATTCATTAAACAATGCATGTACAGTTAATCTACGTACTAACGAAAGAGAGACATACACTATAGAATTACATAAATTAATGATTATACGTTTGGTATTTTTAATCTCATCCACACAACAGAATTTTCTATTTTCAGAGAATTGATAGATGGTTTCAAATTCTTTTTTTTGTTATCAAGAGAGAGTAGTTTATTTTTCATCGAGTTATTTTTGTTTCGTGAGACTTTTTATAAAAATGAAATATTCATCCAAAGATAGGAAGGATGACTCGAAAAAAAAGATGTTCTTTTTTGTTTATGTTTCATTATTTCGATTGAAAATCGATCAAATTAGTTCATATTTGCCTCGTTTCACATGAGAAGATAGAGCAAAATGAGACGAACATTTTCTTGTTTGAGGAACAATACTTGAAAACCTACTCGAGAAATACTAGAGGTTTTCAAAGTTCTCTCCAGTTAGAATGATTCGAATCACCCTAACTAGTGTAATTCAGATTACTATCTCAAGGTTCTCACCATTTTTATAAAAACTCTAGAGATAAATTTTGTTCGATGTAAGATAGTTGAACAATGATTGAGATAAATCAATTTTTTTGAATAGCGATCTGCATAATACCAAATGGCTATATTCACTATTATAAAATCATCTCGTGTTATTGTTAATTTTATTTTCATTGTTACTTTTTTTAAATGCGAAATGTCAATCTTATAATAAAGATTTCTTATAGCAAAACAATAAAATAGCTATCGCTGCTCGGCTTTTTCAGCGAAGATCTAAGTGTAGTATCTGCTCTTGTCGATTTGAAAGCCAGCGCTGATTTCATTAGGTTTAGGCTCTTTCACGTGGATTTTTGGGATATCGGTTAAGATCATCCTAGTTCATTCAGACTTATGCCATGAATCGTCTCAAAATTACAGTGTCATCTGGTTTGCTTGCTTTGAGTATGATGGAATAATCTTTTTTACCTGACAAAACTCTTCAACACATTACCCTTCGCTAAAAATTGGCAGCATGGAACTGTAGAATTAATATCAAGTTACTTTGTAAACGACAACGACTAGCTAATATTTTATATTCACATCGACCAACAATAAATACTTCTATTATTCGTTGTCTGGAGACCAAGAAATTAATTTGATTAATATAAATCATGAGCGAGGTTGAATACATGTTAGCTAATTATATTCGGAATGAATCTTGTCAAACAATCAAGTTACTTATGAAATAATAATTTAAACATCAATGTGGGAAAAGAATTTACAAAGATCTCCATTTGAACAAAGCTTTTTTCCATAGAAGTCTCTTGTATTTGTCTATCCATATAAATTATTTTATCATATTTGCAGCATTGTATCATAGATTTCTTAATAATTTTTTTGTTGGAAATTCTTAAGTTCTCATTGGAAAATATATTGTAGTCAATATAACATAAGTGAAAGTACAGTTGACTTACAAATCATTTGAGCATATCCGCTGTATCTCTCCTCTTACAATATTGACTACAATAAATCTTTCCAAAAATCTTTAGAACTTACAAAAAAAGAAGTTAGTAAGAAAAAGAGCTTTCAGGAAAAGAAAACGAAATTATGACTTTTGTTTATCACCTAAACTGTAAATCGAAACGATCCATATAACTATGATTATGATTAGAGAATAAATGTCATTGAAATTAGATAATTTGAAGATGATTCTGAAACAACTATTCACTAAGAAATCTTAATAATTATTGCTTATGTTTAATGTGAAATGATTCTGTTATCATCTATGTAATTGAAGCAATAAATAACCATTTTCGTATTTCTTTCTTTAAATTGAACGATCGCAAATGAGCACCGAATTGTTTTATGTTGCGTATAGTCCGATCATTAACAAATAATATTTAACATCTTTTCTATTTTCTCAAAAAATGGAAGATGTTAATTATTGTTTTTTATTTAAATGAAATCAAAACAAGATAGAATTAAAAATTGAGTCTTCGACAATTAATCGTTTCACTTAGGTACAATTTTGTCGTGTTGCATTTCTTGTAAAGTTTTTTGTTACGCTTTCCAATTGATCATATGAAACTTTGAATTCAGTTAAACATGGTAAATGTGTTTTAAATTCATTCAGAAACTGATCAACATAACTTAAATCAAGTGAAATAAGATGAGAATATTCAATAATCGAATATGAATAGTTGTCAACGAATGGATATTTGTAAGATCTCCAAAATTGTGGGTTTAAGTAATGGAAAAGCTCGAGTAACTTGAATGAAAAATACATGTTTGATTGGAAGTTCATTCTACAATTCCAAATGAGTTACAGATCTGAATATAATAGATGGAAGATTGTTCGTGATCTGTTTGAGACGAACAAATATAAATGGGAGTGAGAAAACATGATATACCGTCTTAAAAGTATCGAAAGAGTCTAGAATACAAGTCGCCTGGTAAAGATCTGTATTTATACAAGTTCGTTGAATATCATAATTAGATATGCGATGAGTTGCATCACCAGTGTCCGTCTTTGTACTAATATAAAAATTAAATGTATGAAGTCGTGGCATATGAAATAAGGATTTTATTATGAAGATGAGTTCCATCGACGAATGTAAATCGATTTATGATACAAATATATAAAGTTAATTCTTCAAGATATGACATACGATTAAGAAGAGGTACCACTAATTCATCATATAGACAAATTGTATCATAGCATATTAATGACAAATATTTCAAATTACATAGTTCATCCTGAAAAATAGAAAGATATTTTTTTTTATAAATGCATCTTTATCGATTGAACTATAAAATAATTTTATAGATTTCATAGATCTTTTCAATTTTTTCTTTAAATGTTTTTTTTTGTATCCTATTTCATGTATCTTCTATTGATCATGACTATAATAATAACTTGATGTTAGTTAACTTCTTCAAATAAAAACTAGGATAGAAAAATGAATTTTCTCAACATCTTAATTCCTAGCGTGTAGTTAGACAGTTCTATTTCAATTTTTCAAACTTACAAATGAACTTCAACTTCGATACTACGAAGTTAAACTTGTTTCATTGAAAACTCTTCAAAAGACACAAGTTTTCGAATGTATATCTACCATCATTTATCAATGAGTACGAAGATTGTTATTGATTCAAAGTACGTGAATGATTGATCGATCCGAATTTCTAGTGACTATTCGACTGAATTGAAAGTCATGAAGGACTTTTTGGTCAAAACCTAAACGGATCTTATTGATTTAAAAAAAGTTATATTTCTATAACTCGTTGCGACACTTTGAAGCACTCGATACTACAGATTTTCAAAAAAGAAATGTAGTATTTAATAGGACGGCATAGTACTGAGCAGAATGTTATAATCATAATGTGACCTAAAATTATTTTACATTGATTTGAAAGGTTGTTTTGAAAAAGATATTAAAATCTTTATCTTACAAATCAAGAAGCAATAACTCCGAATATATGTCTCTTTTAATCAAATGATTATGCTCATTCGAATAGCACAAGTTTATGAGGACTAAAAGGAAATCTTAGTTACATAAAGTGATTATTTAAAAAATTTTTACATCTTTGATTTTTTTTTCATGTAAATCAACAAGTCTCAAGTAATTAATGAAAAAAAGACAAACTGTTCTTTGCCGTCCTATTTCATAAGTGGATGTCCATTTTAGCCATTGTTGACGTCAGTGTTAAAAGAAGAGAGAAATGTAAGATAAATATTTCGAGAAATGGTTCTTGACATTAATCTAGTTTTCAGCAATCAAAAGAGAAAACATCCGGATATAATTTTCTTCGATATTATATAAGGAGAAGTCATTTTAAATTCACACTTTTTTCTGCAAAATATTTAAAAACATATATGAAAATGATCTTGTTTTTTTTTATATAAAAATTTGATATTCCAAAAACAAATGAATTCAAAGTAATGTTGCCTTACATAATATCCGAGAAAAAATGTTTCAATGTCTCCTCTTACAATTGCTGAAAACTATTAGATCTATAGTTATTACCATTCTTAGAATACTAGTTTTATATTCATTTCTTTTTTTTATAGTTCTGACGTCTAAACTAATCGTCAATATGTAATAATTGATTATAAAATTATCTGCAACAACATAAGAACAATCTATATGTGTTCTTTTTCCAACTTCCAATCTGATCAACGGACTAAAAAACATTGATAGTTACCCAAATGATAAGCTTCCAATGCTGTAAGATGTCAGTGACACAAATGATATAATCAATTTGAACGATAAATGTAGTTAATTGTTTAAGATAGCCATCTAATAAAGCAAAATGTAGTCGATGGTAAATCATTGAGCGATAACGGCAGATGATAGCTAATGGACGATGGTACAATAGTCAAATACTTGAAATTTTTGTAGAAAATCAAGATAATTCCATAAACATCCATTGTATAATATTTGCTTCCTCTTTCACTTTTGTTTTCATTACCGATAAGAGTAAGATCCATAATTTGTTTAGCAATATATTGAAAGAGAGTTATTATCTAAACAAGAAAAAAATTTAATATTGCATAATCTTTTGTTTTTTATTATGTTTCCTATCTCAATCTTCGAACAGAAATTGATATATGTGAATTCATTGCCTTTAAAACAATGTGATACAGTTCCTTTATCGAAATTCAAAATTTTAAGTTAAATAAGATTAGGATAGTCAGCAACATGAAGAATACGATCTATAAAAACTGAATCAATAATAAGACATTTCATATTGTAATGAATTTGAAGTAATATTTCTAAACAAAATCGATTGAATTTTCGATCAAATATCGAAGACACATCATGAATTGATGACATAGTTGGAAAGTCCTTTCTTGAAAAAACAAAAGCAATTGTGGAATTTCGTTCTCTATAAGACTAGATCACTGACAAACTACAGTGCAAATTTCATCGAGAATCGTTTCGTTTCGCTACAAGCTCAGTGAATTTCTTAATATTTATGTGACACTTTTCGTTCCTCAATTGGAAT
This sequence comes from Rotaria sp. Silwood1, assembly GCA_905250075.1. Taxonomy (NCBI): domain Eukaryota; kingdom Metazoa; phylum Rotifera; class Eurotatoria; order Philodinida; family Philodinidae; genus Rotaria; species Rotaria sp. Silwood1. The sequence goes on from CAJNOP010002780.1 coordinate 13,066, forward strand.
GTATAGCGCATTTCAGTATATTGGTTGCTTCGAAACTAAGAAAAGTTTTTTGTAAAAATGAAGTACAGTTTCGTAGAGCTAATCAATTAAGCCGATTCATTAAGATTTACTCGTTATTTCATCATATTATTTATTTATAATTTTATCTACCTCCAATCTTTCATTGAGATCATTACAAGTATAAAAAAATATTGTCAAGTGTGGATGTGAATAGTACTTTCACTCACATCCACACGAGATCGATAGAAAATATCAACTAATTTACCATATGTGAAATGAATCGTATGATCAAAGAGAAGAAACCATAAAATGAAATTTTCTTAGCTTTGACTCATAAACTATTTATTTGTATAGTTTGAGCGATATCAGCACATGCAAATAGAAATACAAAGATTTCTCTATCATCACGATAAATATAAAGATATCTTAACATGAACAGAGATGTGCAATAAAATAAAAAGAAGTGATTAAAAATGTAGTTCATTTTCCTTTTTTTTGGTAATATAATCTTCACAACTTTCAATTAGTCAAAAATATCAGCAACAGATCTCTTCACAGCCGATTAATGACAAGATGGGGGTGTTGATATAAGTTATGCCGGTATTAAATATTTTTATTGTAAATTTATACAACTAACAACTATTAACACATTCATCCTATTTCTATTACATAGGAGATATTTTTGTTTTTAGAGAGTAAATTTTTCAAATCTATAATATTCACTTTTATGTAAACTGAAAATATGTACAATAGTAATGGATCTATGATCACCTTTCAAATTTTATTAAGCTAGACACATGTTCCTAAGTCTCTCTCATCTTTTATATTCTAATAACAAAACATTACTCTATCGATTCTATATTGTGTTTGTTGAGATAACACACCATTTCATCGAGAATCATAAACATAGTCGCATACCACCGTATTTTACAGCGATAAAAATGTTGGTTGACTACGTTTTTCTTATAGAATTTTTTGTTTGCCTGGGAAAAAGAAAAATTTAATTGCCTTTGTCGAATTCTTAGAAATGAATTTTCATGTTTATTAAGGGATAATCAATTAATTAGATATTCCATTATTCAGTCTTATATATTTCATGTAGTAGAATATTCATTTACAAGTACATATTGTTTTAACGTTCGTCATTAAAGCAGGAATTCATCTGAATGATTGCAATGAAAGTCTCTTGCAAATAGTCTCTTCTTCAATTTAACATCTCTTTATTAATTTGTAGTTCTCTTCTACTGTGTCTCAAAAGAAAATTGGTATTCAATTGAGATAAACATTACTATCAATCCTAGACTAATAATTCTATTAATATTTAACATAACAGTTAACTGCGAATAACAACCAGATGAATGCTGATTTTCATTTACTACTATATACGATACATATAATAAAAACAAGATCAGTTTAATGTTTTTGTTAACTGTGTTAGAATTTTCAGATGATTGATAAAGACTAGACTAAACAAATCTCTTTCTTCTAAATACTTTGATAAACTATTGTCTTGTGCTATGCTACAGAAAGAAAAAATCAATTTTTCTTATTGTATTGAAAGAATTCTGTCTTTTTTATGTTTTTTATTGATCGTGGAATTTGTGATGAAAGTGATATGATTCACGCAGTTTTCCTTTTCTAATCACAAACAAATTTAATATTTTGATAGCTAATGTAAGTTTTTTTTAACTAGAAAGGTCTAAAAATCAACATGAATATTAAATAACTGGATTCGAAATCAAAAATTGAACAAATATGAAAATAAAATCATCTATAAATCGATGTTTTATTTTATCGCTTTTGATACTAGAGATTATAGAAACAAATCTAAATGATCAAATTAATAATTCATTCGAAATGGAAGATGCACTAGATAAATAAAATTTGTTTGTAAATGATTTTATTTGTTTCTTAAGTACATGAAAATAAACAGTTTTGAGCATTCATTGTTGCCATGACTTTTTATCATTAGTTATTAAATCATTTCATTTCTTGGTTAATTATAAATATGAATTCAGAGAACAAGAAATTTAAATTAGTATCTCTACAAAAACTTGATTAGATTGATTTCTGTTATTCTATAGGTAACAAAACTAATGTGTTAAAGATATCTTTGAATACGTTGAAGTCTATTTGTTCTAAATGGCGCAAATATGTTAGTGCTCAATCTGTTTTTTTTGCTGAATTCAAAAATTCTAGAAATTCAATGCAGGTCTATCAGATCAATTTCGTATTCATTCACTGAGCTTATTTTTACTCGTTAAGAATTCTTCGCTTAGTTTTTCTTCATAAAAATTCATAGGAATATATCTGATCAATCCTTTTATACAGAATTTGACTTGACATTTCTTGGAAAAGCAAACAAATCTGAAGGTTGAAAAGAAAAAAATAAGTTAGAGATCGAAGTATTGAGAAGCTCATTTTATTAGCTCATCTATTGTTCATTCATTAATCTATATCAATTTAATGCTATAAAATATTTAAAATACTTAAGTTGAATGTCTTTAAAAATTAGATAATAAATGTTACAATCACTTAAAAAAACGGTTGAAAAGTAATGTTCGAATAGTCCTATGAATAAATTTTCTCTTTAAGAACTTTGAAGATCCAACAAACGGAATGGAGCATCTGCTAACAAATGAACCTTACCTTTCAAAATCTCACACTTCAACAAAAGATTTTATTCTCACAAAAATACGTACAGGGTGTCTCATAATTATAAGACCCCCCTTTATTTTTGAAAATTTTCAGCAAAGATGAATAGCTAGATCAAATCTAAA
>CAJNOP010002783.1:0-15815 GCA_905250075.1 Rotaria sp. Silwood1
AAACTTGTGCTATTCGAATGAGCATAATCATTTGATTAAAAGAGACATATATTCGGAGTTATTGCTTCTTGATTTGTAAGATAAAGATTTTAATATCTTTTTCAAAACAACCTTTCAAATCAATGTAAAATAATTTTAGGTCACATTATGGTTATAACATTCTGCTCAGTACTATGCCATCCTATTAAATACTCCATTTTTTTTGAAAATCTGTATTATCGAGTGCTTCAAAGTGTCACAACGAGTTATAGAAATATAACTTTTTTTTAAAAGTCAATAAGATGAGTTTAGGTTTTGATCAAAAGTCCTTGATGACTTTGAATTCAGTCGAATAGTCACTAGAAATTCGGATCGGTCAAACACTCACGTACTTCGAATCAATAATAATCTTCGTACTCATTGATAAATGATGGCAGATATACATTCGAAAACGTTTGTCTTTTGAAGAGTTTTCAATGAAACAAGTTTAACTTCGTAGTATCGAAGTTGAAGTTCATTTGTAAGTTTGAAAAATTGAAATAGAACTGTCTAACTAAACGCTAGGAATTAAGATGTTGAGAAAATTCATTTTTATATTCTAGTTTTTATTTGAAGAAGTTAACTAACATCAAGTTATTATTATAGTCATGATCAATAGAAGATACATGAAATAGGATACAAAAAAAAAAAACATTTAAAGAAAAAATTGAAAAGATCTATGAAATCTATAAAATTATTTTATAGTTCAATCGATAAAGATGCATTTATAAAAAAAATATCTTTCTATTTTTCAGGATGAACTATGTAATTTGAAATATTTGTCATTAATATGCTATGATACAATTTGTCTATATGATGAATTAGTGGTACCTCTTCTTAATCGTATGTCATATCTTGAAGAATTAACTTTATATATTTGTATCATAAATCGATTTACATTCGTCGATGGAACTCATCTTCATAATAAAATCCTTATTCATATGGCACGACTTCCTGCATTTGATTTTTATATTAGTACAAAGAAGGACATCGGTGATGCAACTCATCGCATATCTAATTATGATATTCAACGAACTTTTATAAATACAGATCTTTACCAGGCGCCTTGTATTCTAGACTATTTCAATACTTTTAAGACTGTATGTCATGTTTTCTCGCTCCTATTTATATTTGATCGTCTCAAACAGATCACGAACAAACTTCCATCTATTATATTCAGATCTGTAACTCATTTGCAATTACAGAATGAACTTCCATTCAAATATGTATGTTTCATTCAAGTTACTCGAGCTTTTCCATTACTTAAACCCACAAATTTGGAGATCTTACAAATATCCATTCGTTGACAACTATTTATATTCGATTATTGAATATTCTCATCTTATTTCACTTGATTTACGTTATGTTGATCAGTTTTTGAATGAATTTAAAACACATTTACCATGTTTAACTGAATTCAAAGTTTCATATGATCAATTGGAAAGCGTAACAAAAAACTTTACAAGAAATGCAACACGACAAAATTGCACCTAAGTGAAACGATTAATTGTCGAAGACTCAATTTTAAATTCAATCTTGTTTTGATTTCATTTAAATAAAAAACAATAATTAACATCTTCCATTTTTTGAGAAAATAGAAAAGATGTTAAATATTATTTGTTAATGATCGGACTAAACGTAACATAAAACAATTCGGTGATCATTTGCGATCGTTCAATTTAAAGAAAGAAATATGAAAATGGTTATTTATTGCTTCAATTACATAGATGATAACAGAATCATTTCACATTAAACATAAGCAATAATTATTAAGATTTCTTAGTGAATAGTTGTTCCAGGCTCATCTTCAAATTATCTAATTCCAATGACATTTATTCTCTAATCATAATCATAGTTATATGGATCGTTTCGATTTATAGTTTAGGTGATAAACAAAAATCATAATTTCGTTTTCTTTTCCTGAAAGTTCTTTCTCTTACTAACTTCTTTTTTTGTAAGTTCTAAAGATTTTGGGAAAGATTTATTGTAGTCAATATTGTAAGAGGAGAGATACAGCGGATATGCTCTAATGATTTGTAAGTCAACTGTACTCTCACTTGTGTTATATTGACTACAATATGTTTTCCATGAAAACTTAAGAATTTCCGACAAACAAATTATTAAGAAACCTATGATACAATGCTGCAAACATGATAGAATAATTTATATGGATAGACAAATACAAGAGACTTCTATGGAAAAAAGTCTTGTTCAAATGGAGATATTTGTAAATTCTTTTCTCACATTGATGTTTAAATTATAATTTCATAAGTAACTTGATTGTTTGACAAGATTCATTCCGAATATAATTAGCTCACATGTATTCAACCTCGCTCATGATTCATATTAATCAAATTAATTTCTTGGTCTACAAACAACGAATAATAGAAGTATTTATTGCTGCTCAATGTGAGTATAAAATATTAGCTAGTCGTTCTCGTTTACAAAGTAACTTGATATTAATTCTACAGTTCCATGCTGCCAATTTTTAGCGAAGGGTAATGTGTTGAACAGTTCTATCAGATAACGAAAATCATTCCATCATACTCAAAGCAAGCAAACCAGATGACACTGTAATTTTGAGACGATTCATGGCATAACTCTGAATGAACTAGGATGGTCTCAGTCGATATTCAAAAATCCGCTTGAAAGAACCTAAACATAAGGAAACCAGCGCTCGCTTTCAAATCGACAAGAACAGATACTACACTTAGATCTTCGCTGAAAAAGCCGAGCAGCGATAGCTATTTTTTTGTTTTGTTATAAGAAATCTTCATTATGAGATTGTCATTTCGCATTTAAAAAAAAGTAACAATGAAAATAAAATTAACAATAACACGAGATGATTTTATAATAGTGAATGTAACCATTTGGTATCATGCAGATCACTATTCAAAAAAATTGATTTATCTCAATCATTGTTCAACTATCTTACATCGAACAAAATTTATCTCTAGAGTTTTTATAAAAATGGTGAGAGCCTTGAGATAGTAATCTGAATTACACCAGTTAGGGCGATTCGAATCATTCCAACTGGAGAGAACTTTGAAAACCTCTAGTATTTCTCAAGTAGGTTTTCAACTATTGTTCCTCAGACAAGAAAATATTCGTCTCATTTTGCTCTATTTTCTCGTGTGAAACGAGGCAAACATGAACTAATTTGGCCGATTATCAATCGAAATTATGAAACATAAACAAAAAAGAACATGTTTTTTTTCGAGTCATCCTTCCTATCTTTGGATGAATATTGCATTTTTATGAAAAGTCTCACGAAACAAAAATAACTCGATGAAAAATAAACTACTCTCTCTTGATAAAAAAAAGAATTTGAAACCATCTATCAATTCTCTGAAAATAGAAAATTCTATTGTGTGGATGAGATTAAAAATACTAATCGTATAATCATTAATTTATGTAGTACTATAGTATATGTCTCTCTTTCATTCGTACGTAGATTAACGGTACATACATTTTTTTTATGAATTTGGCTTTGACTATCTCAATGAAAGATATAATAATTCTGACTCATATATTCATTATGTTATACGTATTTCTTACATCTTCTCCATAGAAAAGGATACTTGATCTTATGTGGAACACATTTCTCGATGTCCAAACACTTACGATCAACATGTACTTTTTTTTTACACAAAATGAGTTGAATCGATTGGTTTGATGTAAATATAGTTTTATAATAATTGAACATTACAATATACGAGTAGATTATTTTGTTTATGATGTACTTATAGTATATTTCTCATAGAAAATGAATATTCTGAAACAAGTCAAAACAATTTCAATTCAACATTATACTGACAATATCTTTATTATGATGGTATTAAGAATGCTATAGATTTTTTTAATTTACAATAAAGCATATTCTTCAGACCATTTTTCACGGCGATATTTCTTTTGTTTTTCTGACTTTGTTACGTCTAACTATACCATCATTCGAGATCATGAATATTTGACATATGGAAATCTTGGTTTATTAAATTCATGTAGAATTATTTTATGAATAGTTATTTAAAATGAAAAGTATTACCGATAAATTTTATATGTCAGAAGAAACTAGTGCTAATTATTTTCAGTTTTTTTTCTTTGTTATTACATAATTGCATTATCGTCTAAAATAATATTAATAGAAATATCATGAGATTTGTCGATCTCTATAAGAGATGGTTCTATTTTATTTTCAAGTTTAAATGAAAATTGTTCAAAGTTCTCTGCATATTGTTTTCTTTTTCTTTTATTAAAATCATCATAATTGGTATACTCGAATGATGATAACATACAATACAATAGTCATTCACACTCTGGTGTCTTTTTTGTTTTTACAAAAAGAAATGATTTTCCTAACTCATTTCCCTATTATGAATGAATGCTTCATTTTTAGGAGAAAGATAAATTTTTATTTTTGTCTTTGCTCATAAAACTTTTCGAAATCTCAAAAATATAAAATATCCTTGAAATATCGATGACAAACGAAAGAAATTTTAAAGAGATGTTTTTTTCTTATTTTTTCTTCAAAAAGGACCTTTTTTCTCATTTCCATGATAGTTGTTGTTTTAATTTATTTTTCTATCTTCTCATGTTATAGCATTTTATTTTTCAAAATATCTTCTACAAAATGAAACTGATTGATTGATGAAATCCTAGCAAAACGAAAAACAAAAAGAAATTGACGTTTCTCTATAAATGCGGGCAGTCGAATAAGTATTTATTTATCGATAAATCCAAAATATAATGATTTCGTAATATAATATGTTCTTGTCTCAAAAATGAATTTTTAGAATTAGTAGTTTTTTTCCACTCTGCCTTACATACTTTCTTTTGATAGATAAAAGGAAACGTAAAATTGTATGAGTAACTTAATCTTGTTTTTCTTTTTAAATTTCAAAAGAAAGAGAAAAAGTAATCAGAAAATTTTATGATTTATTAGATGATACCTATAGAAAGTAATTATCAGTTATTGCCTTTCTTTTCTGTTTTATAAAATATTTAAACATTTCTTAGTTTCACGTACATAACCAAACTTCTAGTGTACTGTAATGGTTCATCTTTATATAAGGACCTAAGACAAGTTAATTCATCAACTCGAGTTGATTTTAATGAAGACTTCTCGTTTGATTACAAAGCCTGATTCATTGAACATATTAACTTTATAGAAAATGTGATCTTCATTTTAAGAATAGTTGAGATATTGACATGGGTATAATCATCAAAATCTGCCATAAGATAAAATTAAGTTTTCTTGGTCATATGTATCAATTATGAGTAGACAATAAATGTAATAAAGGAGTAACTATCATTCACTTATTATGAAGGATAACTGTATAAAATAAATCTTTTCGATAAGCACGTTCTGTAAATATCACCAAAAACTATCAATGACCTGTATTATTGATTTTTATATATGTATTCAATTGCATTCACAAATTCAGAGAAATAGTGATGAATATAAAAATTTCAAAATTATTTTCAATATTAGATTTAATCATTTCGTGATTGTGGATATATAAAAAAAACGAATGTTGAGGCACATGCACCAGAAGTCATGAATTCCTCTCACAATATACAGCTGATTATACAGTATATATTATCGGTTTTTTTTTGTTTTCCAGATATATCTATAGAAAAAAAATTATTCATTTTACAGATTACCAATAGAAAACAGTGACTCAAAAACGATACTATTTCTAGCCTTTGGCAATAGTTTTTTATACTAAACTACATACGATAAAATGTTAGTAGAAAGAATGAATTGAGTTTAGATTTTATAAGCACTATCATTTTTACACATTTCACTTTCTTTTGAACGTAATCTAATGTAATGCGTAAAGACAAGAGGAATGTCGTGGTCTTACTTCATTTTGTGACAATTTTTTCTTGCCACCTGAACAATGTATCGCTTGTCACAAGGTGCAAGTGAAATTGGTTATTTGATCATATCAATTGAATCATGAAAATTGAGAAATATAAGAAAAAACAGAATTGTTTTATTCGTTGAAAATTCCAAAAACTAAATGCTTTTATTGATCAAATCTATTCAGTTTGTTTAAATATTCATGAGTATTGATCAATGAAATAGATAATTGTTTCTAGTTACTGAAAAAAATCGCTGTCTATGAAATTATATCATATGCTTAGAATTAAATGAAGTATATTCTGTGTTTTTATAGATTGCAACTTCATAGACGATAAAAACAAATCTGAGTAAAAAATAAACTTGTCAATCTGATGATTTCATGATAGTAATAGACCATTGTAGGTGTATTCGTGCATTTCATATGATTTTTTTTCTCTCTTACAGAAATTGTTCAACAGATAAAAGAACTTTCTTTTGTTTTCATAGTATTTAGTTTATTCAAATCTTTCGTCAAATTATTATCGGTATATTCTTTGTTTCGATTGGATGGGGATGTTATGAAGTTTCATAAAAAAGAAAACATACTCAACAACTTATTTGTGTATTTTTCTTGTTAAGTTTTGATGTTTTTGAAAATAATACAGGCATATTCGGACATACATATATCCGTTTTCCATAATTTTATAAAGACAATTAGAAAAAGTATTAATTAAATAGGTATATACATAGCTAGACTAGAATATTTTTTATTAGATTTGTCTTAATTTCCGTAATTGATATGACAAAGAATAAATTGAAGGGTCTTCATTACTTAATATAGTCATAAAAAACTATTCAATTCTCCCATCAATATAGACATTGTTCAATTGGTATTTTTTTGTCGATTTCGTTATGCAATGAACTGATGTAGTTATCGAGTGTTTGTAAAAGGGACAGTTTTATTGCGATATTTATTTTGTTTTTCTTTCCAAAAAAAAGTGAACAAACGTGAGTAAATAATACGTGAGAAAATGTACAAGCAAGACATTTCATTTGAAGAGAGCTTGTTACAATGCATAATTGAACTAAAGAAATAATAAAATAATGTATAAAAGGAAATTACTAAGATTATTAGTTAATAAAATTGATTTGAACATGAGATATCTTTTGTTTATGCTTTATATTTATTTATTTAAATCTTATAATATCAATTAGTTTGTTATCTGTTGACAATAATAAGAAAAAATTTTGTTATACTCGAAGTATGTTAATTTCGTTGACTGAAAAGTGTCTCTGCTTTTTTTAGAAATCAAATTATGTATAGAGAAAATATTTGATTTTGTAAAAGAAATCTCAATAATAATAAATCAATTAATTAATCAACCATATATTTCTTTTCTCATTAGACTTTCAATGAAAAAATTTTGATAAAGATGTGTTAACGTTCTATGCCTGAAAAAGAATTTTCGTACGAACCATATGTTAAGAAGTATAAGTGAATCTTTGAAAAGTAGAAGAAAAATTTGATCAAAATGATATTTAAAGAAAATTACAAATGTCCCTCTATGAAATAATATCCTCCTCGTCACTTTTATGAGAAGTTTCTATCAATAAAAAGGCTTATAATAAAAGACTTATTGACATATTTATATTCGATATATATGATAGAATTCAGATTGATGTTGATGCTTAAAGAATATTTGTGTAAAGTTTTTTGTTTAAAATATCAAGTAACTTCTCCCGATTGTAACGTATTAAACAATGAGCCTTTTGATAAGATTCATAAACAATTTTCTTTATGTTCTAATATTTATTCAAATTTAATTTATGTTTCTTTTTTCAAATGACCTCAGTTCAATTCAAATAGTCATTAGTCCAGAAATCTTACTCATATGAACTGCTGATCGCAAGATTCAATTAGTATGATTAGGTACAACAGAGCAGGCATCATATGATCATGGTTGCATAAGAGGAAAATAATCTTTGAATTTTTATATCAAGACAGACGAACTCTTTGCCAGTATTTTCATATGAAGAAATCCAATATAATTTTTTTTGTATTAACCTCTTTGTATATCTGTTGTGTCTGTTATTTATTTGATTAAATTAGTAAATTGAATGAAGACATTAATAATTGTTTTCTTATTTAAACGATTAATGTGGAAAATCAGCTATTGTAATCAATTTAAATTAAATAGTCTGGTTGCTTTGCCTTTTATTTTGAAGAAAGTTCGTTTCCAGGAAAAAGTGCATTTTGATCAGAGACTTCTCTTTAGGTTCTCTAATAGTGTAGAGCTAAGTTCAAATTTGGGTGTGGGTGTAGATAAAGAGAAGACCCCTACCCACATTCACACACCCACACCCTTCAAAAAAGTTTCTTCAAAAGAAAATTTTTATCAAGATCAAATAACAGGAAAATTAGAAACTGTTGGAGATACAGTAGAACCATTTTATTTTATTTTACGTCCAAAAGATGAACAAAATTTAACTCGTGAAGATCAAGATAAAGGAAAAGAATTATATTCACTTTTAGTTCAATTTGAAATTCTTCAAGGAGATACAATAAGAAAAATATTTCGAAATAATTCACAAGAACGAGATAAAATAGAAAAGATAATTCGAAATGATCTTGATCCTTCGATTGCCGATCCATTAATTATTTTATTAAATAGTAAATCTTACTTTGAACAAAAAAGATTTCGAAGATATTGTTTGTGATAGTGAAGAATTATGGCAAATTTTAAATATAAATAGAATAGAAAAAGAATTACCACGGATATATGAAAATGTTTGGAAAGATTTAGAAGATAAAATAGATCCACAACAAGTTAATATTTCTCTATGTGAATAATCAATAGAAAGAAAAATATACGAAAATTAAATTTAATGGTAATGGTCATGAAACAAAAGATCATAAAACATATTTAATAGAATTAAAAGATAATATTAGTCAACAAAATCAATATTTTTATCAACACAGATTTATCATTTACTACTAAAGAAGAAGAAGGAAATAATATTCGAATTTATCAAAAAGAAAAAAATATTTTAAAGTCTGGTGGACTTGCTAAATATAAATATGGAGATATTAAAAGAAATATTGAAAGAATTTGAAATAAAATTTTAAAAAATACTCAATTTGAAAATGATAAAGACTTAATTTTGTCGAAAATTTTGTCTTTACAAGGAGATATTCGTTCATTTAAAACAGGTTTAAAAGCTAATTTAAAAGATTTTATAGATCTTCAAGATCAAGAAAATGTTCCAAGTGAATTAAGATTTTTTGAAGGTTTTAATCTTAATAAATTTTTGATTATTGAAGAAGATAAATCTTGGTGGGATTGGAATGCTTTTGCCGTTGCAATGATAGGACTTGTTCAAGTCATTGCCGAAGCTGTTTTAGTAGCCTTTGGTTTGACTCAGATAGGCAATGCTTTAATATCAGGTATTTTTAGTTGGAAAGAATGGGCAATACAAAAAGCAATTAGCTTCGGTCTCTCTATGTTGACTGTTGGAATTGGAAAGTTTTTGACGGATAAAATTATGGAACAGATTCAAGAAAATGTTTATACAAAAGACTGTTAGTAAAATACAAGAAAATTTATTAAAAGAAATAATCGGTTTATTAAATAATAAAGTAGAAACTCTTTATCTTCAAAGTAAAAATGAAGAAGAGTTCGAAAAATCTTTTGAAGAATTGAAAAAACATATTAGAAAAAACATTAGGAAAAGATATTTTATTACCTCAACAATTTGATAATATTTGAACACGAGTTGTATCTTCTTTAAGAAATAGTTATCATCTATTTGCTGATGGTCTAAAGAAATCAAATTCAAAATACGTTAAAATAGCTGCTACTACTCTTAAAGCAATAGATATCATTAATAAGTTGTGGACTGTAGTTCAATCTGTCTTACAGTTCGAACATGTCTTCAATACTTTAAAAGATATTATTGAAGGTACTACCAAAGAAAATCAGAATATTTATAGAAAAAACATTAACAAGAACCTTGTCGAAACAACAGCAGAACAATTGAATAGAATCATTAGAGAATATATATATCAACTAAATTAACAAAAGAATTAGACACAGTAGTAAGACAACCTATTAATGGAACATTAAAACAGATTGAAAAAACCATTGTACAAGGAATAAAGACAATGGTTGATTCACAATTTAATGGAAAAAGAAATAATAAATCCTTCAGGAGTAAGAAAAATACTTGCTCTTCTTAAACAATCTGCTAAAATATATTATGAAGCAGATGAAAATGGAGATATTGAACATTATTTTACTGGTAGAGGAACAGAAACATATATACAGATCAGTGGACGGAAAGATTGTTTGCTAATAGCTTATCATGAATCATTAGGTAGAAAAGTAAATGAAAATATTATAGGACAAGAACGAGTATCACTACGCCGTTAGACTGCTAAACGTTCAGAAAAATATGTTAGAGACGTAGATGGGAGATTGATTTGAATAGATGTAATCAGATGATAGATGGTACACCAAAGAAAAATCTTTACATCTTCAATCCTATCACTGTAATGCAGGATGGTTCTAGAAAAAGAAATAAAATATAAATTAATGCCTGAAGCTATGAAAAAATTAAGGAATGAAAATGATAAACTAGTGGTAATTATGTCTCAGCCATTTAAGGCGGGTACAATAAAGCAAACAAATAATGTACGCTTAGATGATCAGAATTTTACTGGAAATAGTGACTATATTAATTTTCAAGTGCAAATAGATGGACAGAGATATAAACATCAACGTAGGGGTAATGAATCTACAACTGTCGCACATGTTTTAGTGACAAGACCACTAAAAGATTCTGATGCTGTTTATCATTGTAGCTCAAGAAAAATTGCTAAGACCCTTCTTGATAGTTTAAATAATGACAAAACAGTAAAATTACTTGCAGAAAATCTTTAATAGGCATTTCAAATTAATCACCTTTAAGTTTTGGTTAAAATTTATATGTGAACAGTATCAAAATCTTTTCCATCTATACAATGCTCTCACTATTGTTTAAATAAATCTCATTATTAGTAGCATATTCCCATTCTCCTTATGTATTTTCAGCAATCAATGTGTTGCCTTCTTCAAATTTTGTTGATCGAATGAAATGTACTAGAATATATACACATTCACCTTCCTGTTTTTATACAATTTGACAGTAGATCAGTACAACAGTAATAACTTGCAGGAGTGACTTTTCTCTTGTTATTTTCTTCCGATTCATTCTCATATTGTATAATAACAATAAAGAACAAAGAACAAAAATGAAGATATATATGTTCTAATACATTCCATTTCATTAATAAAATTTGATAGAAGGACTTTTGATTATAGAAATATCATGAAGTGAAAAAAAACATATTCTGCTCAAGAAAAGATTTATTTGAACAATTCTTCTATGTTAATTTATTATTTATACGAATAGTTTGCATTTGTAACATGTTGTTTTAAAGAAAAACATTTTCAAAAAATGAAATTGTTAGAAAAATTTTTCTTTTTGCATATTTCAGTAGTTAGTTAGTACTGGTCCTATGATTCAAAACCATATAACTTTCAATACTACCGCTACCACGGAGGAAATAGATATTTTAGACTTTTTTTTAGTTTGTAGAGTATATCTGGACATATAATTTTTGGATTTCTCTTTTGAATGATGACATGATCTCGGAAATACTAGCCAGAAAAGTCTATACATCCTCAATCATCAAAGACTGGGGGTGCTTAGTTTGACTGAAAGCTCCAGTTCTTTTTCTATCACCTCGCTTCCATAATATATCAGAAAAAAATGTTTTTTTTTACCACTTACAGTGTTTGCATAATGCTAATGAACGCTATCTCATGTGAAATCAAAATCTTCAAAAAAATCTGTTTGTAAGTAGAAAAATATTTTTTCAAGACTTTGATTTTTTTCATTTTACATAAGATAGAGACTCCTTAGACTTGCCTGTTCATTAGAATTAGGTGAACACTATAAATGGTAAAAAAAAATCATATTATGGAAGCAAGACGATAGAAAAAGAATTGGGGCTTCCGGTCAGACTCAGCACCTTCGTATAATTCCAACTTTGCCTATAGATTTTTATGTATTCTGTTACAATCAAAATAATTGATGAAGACTTTACATAAAAACATTTTATTACACTTCTAAGTAATTATTATATCATTTCTAAAAAGTTTTGTTTGTCATAATTTACTGCAAAAACATTCATATTTTTGTGTGTACAAAGTTTCATCAAACTAATAAAGAAATGTAAGTTTAAAACTAAAAAATTTTACTAATATCTATTCTCTGTTTAAAAACGCCTATTGATTGAGCTATCTCAATAACTTTCACTTATGTATTGCGTTTTTTTGTACAACAAGTTGTCTGTTATGTTTTATTATTCATCTTTCATTATTGTACTGTTTTCTATTCTATAATAATTTTCTGTATATTGTGCCAACATATTTATATTATATATTAATATGTTGAAATTGAGTGTTCCTTCTCTTTTCTGTAGTATCCACACTTTTGATCTTGTGGATGGTTTTTAGCAAATGACGGCTAGTCTCTCTCCCATACTGCTGTCTAGTTAATTTGGTACTAATAAGACAAAAAAAAATATGAGCAAAAGAAGATCGAACTGAAGCATTTTAATTGGTCTTGTTAGCATCGTATACGTCTTGCCTCACTATAACATTGATGACGTAAACTGATCTGATAACCATTTTGTCTGACGGTACACTCAAAATTAACCGAAATTAATATCCAAAATAATCAGTAATACCTTGATCAGAATATCTTGATTGTGAACATTTGCAGAACATTTTCAAGATGAAAATGTGTCCCTACGTTGTGATTAATAGTCAAAGACTAAACTTTATCTTCGATACAACACCAAAATTTTTCCAGATCGAGTATGTGTAACGAAACCTATCAACACTTTGAAATTTTTTGATAAGAAAGCAAGCTTTGATTCGTTCTATCATGACTATAGTGGATTTCCTCATGAAAGTAAAATAATTGAAATCAAGCGGATATGCGATAACTTACGAAAATTAGTAAATCTTGATACTATCAAAATCAAATTTTTCATAAAACCAGTATCAAGCTAATCCATCTGAAATTCTGGGCGTCAAGAACTAGCGTGATCATCTTATTCCATGACATTTCAGTAAAGGAACTTACATCCTGAAATGCATCCCAATCGATTGCACAGATTTGATATAATTCTATTACAATAAAATGATTATAGTCAATCACACATTGAGTTCAATGTCATCACAGAGAATATAATGTTTGCAAAAAATATAATCATCTATATTGATAATGTCCACTGCTATCAAATAGAAATCATGCTAAAGGTATTATTCATATATGTTTGTTCTCTTTCTTTTTATCAAGTATTTTCTCTATTATTTTCTGTTGGGGTCTTCTTATACAGGTTTTTCTTGCTTTGATATCCTAACCTATATATTTTCCAAATGTATTGTGCTACATTTTGATATATTCCATTTTTTGCTTAATATTTGATGTAATATCTGGTATTTCTATTAAAGTGTATCGGTTTTTAACTTCACAAATAAACGTGTTCTACATAAAAACATATAATGGATCTGATGCCTGGCATCTGGAAGACGAAACCGAATGAGACAAACTGCCATGACCATAATTTCGATCTAAAACGAGAAAAAGTTTATTTCTTTGGGGTTTGAGTGCAGGTATAGATAAAGAGAAAATTCATATCCATATCCACACAGCTTATTTGATTCCTACTTTTGGTGAAAGTCGCTAGAAGTTGTGCAATAACTCTAGAGTGAAAGAGAACACAAGTGCAGCATAATGTTTTCGTTGAGTCGAATCACTGGTGAAGGGTGTGGGTGTGGGTGTGAGTATGGATTTGCCTGTCATTATAAACAAAAGAGATATCCACAACAACATCCACACCCAAGTTTCTAAAGATTTGTAAAGATTTTGTAGCTAACAGTAAACTGTTTCAGTTCTGTTTTCTGACTTAGAAGACAAAGCAGAAACTTTCTCTTCCTACTTTGTAAAATGGGTTATATGAGTCATGTAAAATGATGAAATGACTACCGTGGATAGTTTATAACATAAATATTTAAAGATTCATTTTTTTCGACAAGTAAGTACAGGGTGGTAAATAATATTATTCCAGGGGGGTAACACTATGATCTCGAATCGGAGATATCATGAATTTTATACCAAATGAAAGCTCGTGAAAAATGGGGTTTAGTGATAGTAAATAGTAAGACTTTGAAGAACTTTCTTGTATTAATTTATCAAACGTTACGATTTTTTATCGACATAAAATATTATAAAATCAGTTCATCGAAAAAGTTCGGGGCTAAACTATATGTTGTACAACTGTTTATTTTCTTATTATTTATTGAGTACAATCAATAATCAGTATGACGACCATTAGCACTCTTTACTGCACGAAGTCGAGATGGATACGAACATAAAAGAGCTTCAAACAATTCGGTATTTTCTTCCATGTCCGTCAAAACATCCGCAATGTGCTTTTTAAGTGTGTCTTCACTATATCGATTATGTCCAGTTTCCGATAACATTTTTTGTTCAACTTCATCTTTCATTATTGATCCAATATGTTCCGCCACATTGAGATCGGGCGAATTACCAGGCCAAATATCATTGCCCCAAAACTCGATTTTGTTATCTCTAATCAGATGTTGAGTCATGTTTGCTCGCATACACGGTGCTTTATCGTGAACAAATATCACATTATCCAGATCAATTACGTTTTCCTCGTCGGTGAGGAATGGAAATACGTGTTGCATTAAAATAATGTCACGAAAATATTGACCGGTCCAAGATTCACCTTTGTCTTTAATCACCCAAAGCATTTTTTTCGCGGTGAAAATGATAAAAATACCGATACACGCTTGGTTTTTAACCATTTCGCGATACCTTTCATCGTCTTCAATATCTTCAACACTTTTTTGCCCAAATCCTATCATTTTGATAATTTGGTTTGCGAACTGTCCAAACATAAAATTCATCTGATGGTGCCAGATGAAGAAAATCTTCTTCAGTCCAATCTTTCAACCAATCACAGAGCCATAATCGATCTGATATATGAGTTTCAGATTTTAACGGTCTTGAAATAACATGAAAAGGCTTTAATCCTTCCCTACGACGGTAGTTATTAACTGTTTGTCGAGTAACATATTCTTTTTGTTTCTTTGCAATCTCTTTCGCCACGACAGAACCGCTTTTCCGTTGGTGACCACTTGCTTCACGAATAATGTCCTGAGCAGCTCTCGATAACTTGAGTTTAGGACCAGCATTCGAATAATCAGCAAAACATTGGTCACACGATTTTTCCCACCATTCTGTAACAAATCGAGTCGTACGGTGAATTTTGTCGGCAATCCATTGTCTATTTATAAATGTTGCACCAGCATCACGAGCTTCTCGGAAAGTAATGCATTTAATTCTATCAATCATTCTTTGTTGTTCGGTATCATAAGCGCCAGCCATTTGAAATAACAAACGAAAAAACACTGAGATTTCACTCGACTATAACTTTCAGACAGTCCGAGAACGAAAACATTTTTCAAATAACTAGTATCACGTGGAGAGAAGAACAGAACGCCAAAGAACCATCTTATTGTGTGAGTCATAGTCATATATCATCATCGTTATCATTTCTCTTTCGTTTTCATAAAAAAATGTTCGTTTTCAATGTCTCAAAATGTATGAAAAATGATTTTTAACGTGTTTTTGAAAGAAAATTTCGTTGTTTTTAAAAATTTGGTACACGAAAGTTCTTCAAAGTCTTACTATTTACTATCACTAAACCCCATTTTTCACGGGCTTTCATTTGGTATAAAATTCATGATATCTCCGATTCGAGATCATACTGTTACCCCCCTGGAATAATATTATTTACCACCCTGTA
>CAJNOP010002784.1:0-15815 GCA_905250075.1 Rotaria sp. Silwood1
CAGAAAGGTTCGTTGTATACAGTTGGATCAATATTGAAACCACCGACAAGAATGCGAAATGGAAGGATGACAAGCACAACAAAGAGATTAACGCAAGTGGCTGCTAAAAAATAAAATGAACAGGAGTTCGAACGAAATGAAGGACGAGTCAGAATGGCCAAGTTCAAGAAATCACCAACGACGCCGAGTGCAATACAAGTGGCTGAAAGTACTATTGTGATTTGTGTTGTCACATTGTTCAGCTGTTCGATAGATGACATCGCGATATAATAGAAAGAGATTTCCTCAATATAGAAAATGCACGTAGAAGAATTGTTGACACAAGTTTTTGCAAATGAAAACAAATAGAAGATCGTGTAGTTGTCTTCTTTTTATTTATATGGGTGTAAGACGCAAAAATGATGAATAGTATGTAGAAATATTTTTCTGACAGTTCATCATTAATATTAGAGATAAATCTTTCATGTGATAAGAATACAGAAAGGCATTTTTTATTGAATACCAAGAAAGCTTTCATATGCCATAGGAAAATTTTTTTTGACAACTAATGACGTATAAACTGAAAGAGAAACAAACCAAGTGCAAACTGATTGGATCTGACAATATCTGAAAACATCAATTGTGTTTATTTCATTTTCATCTATACGTTTCTCACACAACTTGGGAAATACTGAAGGTTTTTTTTGTAAGATTTCAATAGTGGCGGAGCTAGAATTTTGGACCAGAGAGCTCAGTCTCCAAATCTTTTTTTGTTCATCCAAGGTAATATGAAAACTAATTTTGTGTATCCGATATAGTAGAAACTTTTTGCCAATCATTCGTGGCATATCCATTTGTTTTCCCAGTATGCAAGTTTGAATTAGGAGCCTATGAGTAAGTTGATAAGTAGAGGGGACCTGGCGCCGAAGGGGGTAAAAAATTTTCGAATATCTCGGCCGTAACTACTCGCATCAAAGAGTCTAGAGACGCTTGGTAGCTAACAAAAAAGTTCTTGAACATCCTAATCTCCACCGTTGAAGGCGGGAAAATTTTTCTTCTTACCAATCAAGGCGGTTGTACTTCAAAATAGCAAACTTTTAGATCCTTTTTGTTTTCGTTTCCATTTTCGTTAGATGACTATTGAATTTATAGTGATTATTTACTCAGCTAATGTGAACGAAAAAAAGAACTATATTGTTTCTAGAAGTATTTGAAAAATATAAGTTATTCCTGATAAAGACGGTTCTTTTCGAAACTAAACATTTTTTGTTATGTATTTGGTTTTCTGTATTACAGATTCTTCGTACAATATAATCAAATCAATCAAGATCCATTTACGAAGTTTAAGTTTCCCCCACGACCACACTTTTTATTTAGAAAAAAAATTTGCCTTTTTATGCACACGAGAGAAATACCAAGAGAGAGAGAGAAGAGGCGGATGATTTGGGTACTCTCTCTCGCGTGATGTCCAGCTGACATTGAACAATGAAATTGACATCATATTAGTCTCTAACAAAGGATATAACATCATTTAACTTTATAGTTACCAAGTAGAAAAAAATGAGAACTTCAATGGTTCTCATAGACGGACGAAGAGAGAGAAAGAGAAAGGAAAAAAGGATTAATTTAGATGAATAGATGGATAGCCACAGAAGATAGAAGGATAGAAAAGAAAGACACGCACACACACACTCACATCTACAGAAAGAAAAAGAATTGATATGGATGGATATTGTTAGTGCTCTCTAACATTCTGTCAATGTTCTTTTTCGATATACTTAGAAATAATCCAAAAGTAGTGGCGGAAATATTTTTTTCTTATAGAAAGCTTGAAAACTTTTTCTTTCTTTATGTGGTGATAGGGAAAATAACGCTCTATTTTTTATGCTATTTAATCACTATTCAACTAATATCATAATAATATGTTGATAGGAATTGTTGTTGTTGAAAATTGGCTAGTAGCATTCGATCAACAGGGATGGAACGCTAGGGTGGGTGTGGGTGTAAGTGGATGTGGTGTTGGATGTGTGGTAAAAAAGACGCTCACACATATACCACAACCCACTCACACCCACAATTCACCTAATTTGACCACATTCTTCGTGGCTTCATCTTCAGCAACAGAAGATTATGATGATTCGATAGTACCACCAGTTCAACAAATGCCGAATATGGAAAAACTTCGTTTATATCTCCAGATTGAAAATCGATCAGAATTTATTGATGGTGCTGATCTCTATAATGATATACTTATCTATATGCCACGAATGATTAAATTTACTTTCAATATTATAACGATGAACAATTATTTCGACATCAATTATTGGTTAAAAGAAGATGGCATGAAAGGAAGATACATTATCGATGATGCTCATCCTTATTGAGTATTTTACAAATGGCATTAGTCGATGTCGTATCTCGTCATTTCGATTGTATCATTAATCATTTGCGAGATTACTTACGACAACTTGCCTCTATGATATAGGTATATATAAAATCAAAGATAGTTCCTTGTTTCCTTCATAAAATAAAATAACATGAGTGATCGATTTATTTTTTTCTTACTGGAGAACGTTGTAAGTGTGTGTTTAGATCTTCACTGCTTCCAAACCTCTATCCATATAGCCATATTTTTTCTCTCTCTAAATTTAAGTTTAGAAATTGATATTTGTTATTGATCTTTGATGAATGAACTTGCTAAAGACGCTATAATTGCAGATTAATTATTCCGCGATATGCACACATAGATTTTCGTGAATTATTAAGGATCGAAATGAACATCGCAATGTATAGTTGAATATAGAACCAGCAAGTGCTCATCAAAGAATTGAGAATCTAATACTGAGAACTTGTTATGAAGCTGATGGTAACGTCATCTAAAAAAATGAGAAGACTCACGCCTATATGTATCTATTTATATGAATCTTGATTGTGCTTACATTGACTTCTAATTGTAAACTTAATAAAAAAAAGCAATATCTTTTATTTTTAAATCTATGCAAATGTTGGCATGTCATGGAAGTAAAATACGCATAATTATGTTTTTATTTTTAAGAATATATGCTCTATCATCTCATAAGACACATGTTTCAAGTCCTCAAGTAACCTTTTATATTTGATTTATGATAGACGTTGCCATTTTTATTCGTTTGAAGAACGACTTCGATTAGAAAAAGAACGTGATAAACAAATTGCTAAAAAGAAAACGAAAAAATTTATTTAAAATTTTCTTATATATATATGTAGTTTTTCCCTTGTTGTATATAAAAAAGGACATATTGTGAGAACTTATATTTTCAAAGTAATAAACTTGATTATTATTATTATTACGTAGATTGTGTGCTAATCGAAAAAATATTTTAGATGGATGTTTCTAGAAAGAGTGCGCCCGTGTATTCATAATAATATGAAATTTTTCATGGGAGAACGAGTAATACAGCGTCTTTTTTTAGTTACACCTACCAGTATAAAGCCGTAGTATATGTGAACAAACACAAATGCCTTTAACATGATACTGGCTATAAAAATCGATGCAAACATTCGACAATTTGCACATTTTAAGTGTTAAATTCAATATGCGTTGTCATCTTTTTTTCTGCTTTTATCTTGATATTCATCATCAGTTATGTTCATTCCGATGAAACTGATCAGGACAAAATTTGTCTAACTTGTTGTAGCAGACCTCCATGTTGCAACTGTTGTGGTTTATCTGGTTGTGAGATTAAGATCAATCTAACTACCACTGAACCGAATATCAAATCAACTACACCCAAACCAACTCGCCCCGGTTTCATTCACAAGCCCACTCGACCTCCTATGTGTCTCATGTGTTGTGGAAAACCACCTTGTTGTAACACATGTGGACTCGATATTAATCTCTCATAAATAAAATATTAATAAAAATCATTTTTTTGTTGATTCTTTGATAATACCAACAAAAATCGTCGACACATTGTTAGGATATATGGATGATTTCATATTTCTTTTTCTTCAGTTGTTACTATATGTTCTTACCCGTCTGACCTATTCTTCTTCACTGACGTCTTTTGTTGTAACTCTACTTGTTGTTCATTTTCAATCAGACGAAGAAACTCCACTTCTTCCCTGCCTAGTCCAATTTTCCCTTCCTATATATACTTCGTGTTTTTCCAATAAAGAAAAAGGCAAGCTAACATTCTAACTCACATTCCGAAGTCTTCTGATTTTTTTCTATCATTTATTGGTTGTTCGAGGATCTCTCCTTTACAAATAATACTGAAGTAAGATGCTAGTAATTCAATTCCACAAGATTTGAAACAAATTTATTTTGTATCTGTGATTTGGTTCATTTGGTGAAGCATTGACTTACAGAAAAGCATTTCGAAGATTAATCGAGTTTCACACAGCAGCCCACGATGTAGAAGGAACACTTTGATACCACAAATGTTTTCCAGAAACAGATAGGTTCTGTTTCGAAGAAAAACTTGAAGAATAACAGAAGACACATTTTATTGTCATGACGTTTGAACTAAACATCTCATCTCTTCATCTTTATAAACGAGGGATAAGACTCTCAAATCATTCGATGACCTTTCGAATTTTACCATTATTATTACTAAAATAAAATTGATTGAACACGTCTCTATGGGTACTATATCGTCCATGTTTAATGATGATGATTGAATACTCATACTATTTGTTTAATACGTACTGTGGGTACGATTAAAACAGTTGTACGTTCTTTGCAAGGAACTGAAAGACAACTAACGTCCATGTCACACATAGTACAAAACGTTCTAATAATTTAATCATCAAAGAGGATCCGCGATTTGATCGATGATTTTATTTCAAAAAGAAAGACTCAAATAGAATTCATTTATTGACAGATAATTAATCTGCTAAAAACATTCGTATATAACCTGTTCTTAGATTTCTTACTCGAGGAAACAACAAAGTTGTGAAATATCTTAGTCATTAATATGTACTACAGTTCCTAGTTATTGATCGCTGATAATTAGGTACCACTTACCTCTTACTAGCGGGTGATACGTGAGTAGTTTAACTATTTTCTGGTACCTCTAGGGTGTGGGTGTGGATGTTGGTGAGTGTGGGTGTGGGTGAGGAAGAAACATACACCCACACCCACACCCTGTGAAGTGTGAGTGTAGACAGTGGCTCGAAAGTGCTTCTATTAGTAAAAATCAACGTTTACCACATCGATATTCACACGTATGCGCACATTCCGCTTACCAACACTCACAAACTCAACTACACGCCCACACAAGCAAACCCTCAGATAATATATATGGATGGGCTGGAACAACACCAAACAATCGATTGCTATCTTACAAGAAATAAAAACAAGGAACAAGCCAAAGGACTACTCTTCTTGACACGGAAATTGAAAACCTAAGTACCTGCTAATGTTAAAGTGGAAGAACTAGAACGATTATTCAGTTTACAAAAAACCTTTCAGAATGCAGGAGTTTTTTCTCGTCTCTTTCTCGCTCTCTTGTCATTTTGAATTTTGTTGGGTGTGTGGGTGGGGTGTGGTTGTCAAAGAAGACAAGAGCCACACACACCCACATCCAAATCAAAATAGTGCCTCAACTCACTAAAAGTCGTACGATATTGATGAAGTTTTAAAACACATTGTCCATCGGTCCATATTTGATAATTTTGATTGTGAATCAATTTTCATCAAGATAAAATGAACCCATCGATCAGCAATCGAGACGTCTTTTTCATTGTACAATTGATATTTTTCATCACCACAAAGCAAAATATTTAGACCGTGGTCATTTTTATTTCCAATGTATATGTTTAATACATATTGACGAGGTAAGAAAAGTCAGAAGGAGAACGAATGAGATGAGTTACAGAAGAATGAAGAAAAAATATGCTCAACGAGATGTTGATAACCAGATGGTCGCCTTGTAACATTCCAAGATTGAAACCAACATTTGCTTGTTCGAAGATTGATAGGAAATAATGATCGATCGATATCTGATATTGACTTGTGTATCCAATACTCGAAGTAACTCATGCTCAAAGCGAAAAATGATGTTCGTGAACGTTTTAGCGATCGAGAAAACCATTGATTGAGAAACTATTCATCGTTCATAATTCAAGATTGCCAACAATTACAGACACATGACATCCGAAAAATATCTCACGGCTGATCAATGTACCAAAGTATGTGATGTAATAATTTGCACGGTAATCGATCCATTCTGTCTGTTGTTGTTCGTTTCGTGAGGTAAAATACTATGTAAAAAGTATCATCATCATATATATAACCTGGTGCGGTTAACAATATACATATACTGGACGTCTATTGTTTTTCAGTCAACTATTAAATAATGAATGTCGGCATGATAACAAGCACGGACATAGTGATAGAGTAGAAGCTTGAAAATATTTAATCAAAATGTTATTGTAATGACATGCCGGAATGTACGATACAAGACGAAAGATTTCCTTTTCACGAATCAGTTTTATCTTTTCTGTTTTGTATAATTCGAAGTATTTCTTGTCTCTAATTTTCTTTATAAAGACCTTTAGTAGTAAAATGATTCCAAGACTTTTTCTTTAATAAGAAACGCATTTTTTAATTAACTGCTCTGTCTTATTAGCTTTTTTTCATGAGATGCTCAGTTCGGAACTGACACATCGGTAAGACGACGACCTCAACAACATATTCTCCATATTGAACTTACGAGGGAACCGTTCCAACTGATAAATCGCTTTTTTAATGAAAGCTGGTGGGTTATAGGTTATCGACTATGCTGATTTCGAATATGAGTATGAGGAGTGCCCTTAGGTCATTATAGGATGGTTTTCTAGAAAACCAACTTTAAACTAAATTTTTGTTTTTGACCTGCTCAGGTTATAAAGCACATCAAGTTGTCTATTAATCGATATTTTCTTTTGTTTCAAATAGATTTTACGATGACATACAGTCAATGGAATTCACATAGTAGATGCATATTACTAGCATTTCACTGTACAAATAGGAAAGTTTAATGTTGTTTATTCAAGACAATCCATGCAAAGCAGGAAAAACTATTGATTTATAGGCAACTCAATGTGCTCTATAATCTGAGCAGATCAAAAACAAAAATTTCATTTAAATTAGTTTTCTGAAGACCTGGTTTTCTAGAAACCCACCCTATGAAGGCCTAAGGGCACTCCTCATACTCATATTCGGAATCAGCATAGTCGATAACCTATAACCCACCAGCTTTCATTAAAAAAGCGATTTATCAGTTGGAACGGTTCCCTCGTTAGATATTAATATATACATAAAAGCTGAAAAATCTCAACAAATTGCGCAAAATTATTTTAAAGAAGCAATTTTTATAGAGAATCTTCTAATGTATCCAGGACATTACTCAACACATCTTAATGCATAGCGAGTAACGAATATATTTGATTCTATTCACTAAAGTCGATGTGAGGATTTTTTACTTATTATTATTATGTTATACACCATCCCACGTTGATCATGTAAGCTGAAGGTTAATAATTTAGAAGCTTTGAAAGTCAACTGTATTTAGGATGCATATATTTTGCTCTTCGTTTATACTCAGTATTATATATTAAGATTAACATCTTTCATCGCTGACACACAATAATAGTAGATAGTGATCATGAATTTACAATGTTTGTAGCTGCATGGTGGTTCACACTTTAATCCTACACAAATTCGGCTAACTGCTTTTTCACAACTGTCTAGAAAGTTTCTGACGATGTTGAGAAAATTTTATCTGAAAACATTACATATGTCATATCTAAATGATTCAAATAAATAACTAACTTTCAAGGTAGATCCTATTCTTTATACTGCAGGATGTCGTATCTTCTGCAGTAATTGCATTCCTCGACGTTTTCTTATTTGCCTTCAATTAATCATTTGTTTTTTTTTTGTTTTTAGCTTTCTGGATATGACATCGAACAATTACAGAGATTGTCTTTTAGCAAAATGACAAAAAAAAATGATTATTTTATCAAAAACATATTTCTATATTTTCATTTAAGAAAATTCATTCTAGAAGAAAGATGTCAACATCATTAAGCGAAGAACTTGGTTCTCTTACAGCAACTCTTAATTTAGCACTTGGAATTGGACTTATTATAGTTGGAATCATTGGTGGAATATTTAATGTACTTGTATTTTCTCGATCAACTTTAAGAAAAGCATCTTGTGGAATGTATTTCTTAATAGCATCAATATCAAGTATAACTTTAGTTATAACTGGCCAATGACCATATCTGATTACAGTATCTTCAACTTCTATTCTTACAACATTTTGGTATTGTCAATTACGGGTTTATTTAACATATAGTTCTGGTTTATTTACACGTTCATTAATTGTTTTAGCTTCACTTGATAGACTATTATTATGTTCATTAAATGCAACAACACGATCTTTATGTAATGTTAAAATGGCAATACGAATTATTAGAATTCTAAAATTATTTTCATTTATTCTACCAATTCATGTTCTTATATCAAATAATCTTCATTTACCTTTACGTATATGTTATTCAGATGTTTATTGGTTAAATATTTATGATATTATATATCAATATATATTTGTTGTTATTTTACCAAGTGGTTTAATGAGTATATTTTCATTTATACTTATTTATCGTCTTCGTAGTCAAAGAATTCGTCTTGCACGTGAACTTCGTATTCGTGATAAACAACTTATTTGGATGTTATTATCACAAGTATTATTTTATACAATTTTTCACGTACCTGTTCCAATTAGTTTAACATATATTCGTATAACATCATCTTTAATACGCAACAATGATCGTATTACAATTGACAATTTTTTCTCGTTTTTAATTAATACTGAAATAATTTATTTTTATTTTTCAATGACATTTATTCTTAATATAATTATATCAAGAACATTTCGTAAAGAATTTCTTGATATATGGAAAAAAATAAATGAAAATATTTTTCAAATCAAACATATAACACGAATTGTACCCTTTAATTCTCCAACTTTAATTAAATAATTTAACGTATATTATTATAGAAAAAAATTAACTAACTATTATGTTTATGTTACACTTTTTTCCTGCTTGATAAAGTCTTGGAGACAAGAATTTTTTGAAAGGATTAAAGGAATGTTACTTAATTATAATGATTTCTATTTCTATTATTATTATTATGTATTAATATGCCAATAAATATACTTTTATTTATTTTATAATTGATTTTTATTGTGTCATTTTAAATAAAACGCAAATGAGAATAATCCCATGTTTTGTTTCTATAGAAACTATGATAAAACTTTTCGACATAGTCTCTAATGAACTGAAATATTGAATTCAAATGTCTTCCTCATCTCTATCAAAGTAATATAAAATATTTAGAGTAAGAAGAAGTGAATGCGTAAAAAAATTGATCGCCTCTTTTGTAATGTCTGTATCTATTTTATTTTTCACTATTTTGAAAAATTTTCTTTACAAATCAGGTAGAGCAATTATTTCTCTATCGATAGGTGAAATTCGTTTTTGAAAATCTAGTCTTGAGAGCTAGTGACAATGGATGAGGGTGAAGGTGTGAGGATGTATTGCAATATGATGAACAGTTTGTTATTCTTATTCAGATATAGGCAGGACCCGCGAAAGTGGGGAGTGTAGGAGGGGGTGTACACCTCTCCAATAGTTGAAAATTATTTATTATTAGCCATCAAAATGGATAATATTTTTTTTGAATCTATAAAGTATCTCTATAAGATATTTTCACAAACATCTCTCAGAAGTCTCCTAAGCGAAAAGGAGAGGCAGGAAATGATCTTTCTAGAATAATAGGAAACTATCATTGACATATCGTCAGAAAGCACATGAAGTTCTATGGCAAGCTGAAGAAATCAGCTGTTTTTTTACTCGAAATTCCGGCTTAAATAATGGTTTTTGCTACAAAATTCTGAGACATTAAAATTTTTCGCTTCACGAAGAAATAGCCGCATGGACATACTCGGCTTGAAAATAACTATGGTCTTTCTGTTTTTATGGCATATTTTACTACTTCCTACCTTCTGAACAGCTTTATTTAGGAGTAGTCGTCGCTAGTGTGGCCGCCTTCGGCGGCGAGATTGCTAACAGCTATAGCAACACTTTTTTTTGTTTCGAGAACAATGAGGAAAAGAAGAGTTTTTCATAAGTCTGACGTGAGAAAGGTTTTCGTTTCGCGAAAAATAACGGTTGCGTAACTGCCGTTAACTTAGAAAAACTTCTAACTTTGGTCAATTTTTTCCTTCAAAACAGTCTAGTCGAGAACAATCGTCGCCAGCGTGGCCGGCTTCGGCGGCAGGAGTATTGAGGAATTTTCTTACATTGGACACTGGTTGTCTTCTTGAAAATTTGCCAGAGAAAGTCGAATTTTTTAAGAAGGTTGCAAAAAATTTTCGCTCCGCGAAAAATTGTTGCATTTCAGGTTGCACGAGAAAGATTAATGTTAGATCTGATGGGAAAAAAACTTGCTTTCCTCAATCTTGGTTACCTCAGGACCCTTACACCTCTCCAATCCTGGAACTTTCGCGCAGGCCCTGAATATAGGCTGTCTCTATTGAGTACACTATTTTCAAGATGGTAAAAGAAGAAAAAAAAGAAAATCTTTTGTTTTTGTGAAGAATTTATTGACTATAATCGGAATTTAAAAAAAAGGCTAGTGGGTAAAATGCTTATAACTTTTGAAGGGAAGGCGATAGAGCCTGACATGACACGTAACATTATGGAAAAATCAGGCCATCAGATACAGTTTATCCTGGTAATGTTCAAACTCAAACTTGTTGAGGCTCGCATTCTCTGAAAGTATGTTCAGTTTTGATTTCCTAACAGTGAAATCGATAGCTTAGATCGAGATCTACAATCCTACACCAACCCCAGGTCTGTATCTTTTACAACTCAGGAGTTATATTCATTTTACTGATAGCTTCTATCTAGTTTTTCAACAAATTTGCGGAAAAAGGGTGTGGGTGTGGGGGTGTGATGTGGATGGAGGTTTGTTGACCTAATTAATCCGCACCCACCCACACCCCACACCATCAAGATGAAGGTGTGGGTGTGAGTATTGTTCTTTTCTTCAGTGATAGCCACATCCACGCACCCACCCACACACACCCTGATGAATAATGGCACCATTATTCAGGTAAGATCTCTTCAAATGATGAGAAAGTTGTTCATTGTAGTGTGATGATTTAGGTGGATTCTGGAAATGGTTGGTGTGTGTCCATGATTGGTTTCGATTGCAATGGTCACTTAACAATTCAAACGTTAGGTAACAACGGTATTTATGCAACATCATGGACCTCGCAATTGTTATCATTGAATCAATGGACTCATCTGGATATGACTTATTCTACTCTGAATGGCATCCGATTATTTGTCGACGGAGTACTGAATAATAATAATAATAATAATGCATCTATCGACTATGTAGGCAATGACGAAATGAGCACAATCACTATTAGAACTTGTCTTCAGCCGACTATATGTTCTATTAACCAAACGCAAAATAGTCTCTCTTGATTTCGCGGAAAGATCAATGAACTGAAAATCTTCTCAAGAGAATTATCCTCAAGTGGACTATCTCAACTGATGACTTCATCTTAAATACTGTAAACTAGAAAAATTGATCAAAACTTCTTCGATAAATATTTGCATTGTACTCGCTTTCTATTCACCAACTAATAAAATGCTTTTTGTGATCTAAAGTGATACATGCACGTTAGAAAAACTCTCCAATTAATTGTTTATTTACAGAATATTCGGAAACAATCGAGTTTATTATCAATTAAAAAAAAGTAGTTATTCAATAAATATGAGTTCTATTTGTAGATAATTAAGTATTCGGCATATGCTTGTGCATCATGATAAATGACGAAAATATGGTCTCCGTCTGTTGTCGAATCGAATCCAACCGGTCGACTTTTTACTGAACGATTTCCTTGAATTGTCTTTCCTATCAACACACGAGCTACGAACATACATCGTTCTCCATTCGAATTGGCTTCAGCAAATTTATTGCTATAAGCTGCATTCGATGAAAAATACACACCAATACCGTATGATGTCCCTAATCAAGAGTAGAGAAACTGTAGAACAGATCACAGTTCAAATCACTTACCATGTGCTCCAGCAAAACTTCGATTAAAACAATCTTCAATAATTAGATTCGTTACGAATTGAGGACATCCATGATACAAACGTCTTTCAGTATCTGTATTTAGTCGTTTGTGGAATTCTTGACTATGTGCTAGGTATTGCAAAAACCATCGCTCATTTTGAATTCGTTCGATTTGGATAATTGAAGTATATTTTCCTTTCATTGTCTGATCAAAATTATTGACAATTGATTTATATTCATGAGTATAATAAAGCACTAGAAAATGTAATTTATTCTCGGTAGATTGCACCCAGGTTGAAGGTAATTGATGATTGATTAATGGTTTCGAATCTGTTGAAATAATATAAAAAAAAACATTTTTCTCCTATAGAAAAGTCTGTTTTATACCTTCTTGTGCAGACAAAACTTGTTTAGAAAATTCCTCATAGAGATTTTGCCGTTCAGGTTGAATGACAAATCTTACTGTTAATGGGATAATTCTCATTTTCAGTTGATTTTTGATTTCCTTTTTCATCGTCTTGACTACGAGATCCAGAGGACATCCATGCTTTCCACATCCAATAGCTGGAAATGCCACGGAAGTAAACTTATAGCAAATAATATTTTGAATCACAGTCCAAATAAAATCGACGAGAGATTGTCGGAGAAGTTCTTCATTTGAATCTGGTTGCCATTTGACAAAAAATATTTGTTTGCAAGGGAGTTGACCTGATGGAAGTGAAATTATAAGTGAATTTGGATCCTTTTTGCATTGTTCTATATGTGCCGTTTGGATGTCTGGACCCGCTGCGTTCAAGATGGATCTTTTCAAGATTCTTGATGAAGAACTCCCAATGATTACATCAACCTTTCGAGAGGAAAATATGCTTGACATTGATGAAGATACGTCTTTGAGTACTTACCTTTTGCGTTGTAATATCTCCCATTTGAACTTCCACTATTCCTTTTCCGATTCTCATCGAAATGGCTTTTGTCTTTGAAAGCGATTGAATTGAACTGATATGTTTTTGAAATGCATCGTAAACATCCGTTCGGTCTGATTGTATTACAAGCGACACGGGCATGGGATATGTCATCAGTTGATGATGGACTTCCTCGATCATTGTCTGAGCTACCAGACTGATTGAACATCCATATCCACTGGAACCAATAGCGGGAAATGTAATACTTTGATAGTTTTCACTGGCTGCTTTACTCATAGCATTAAAGATGAATATATTAATTGATTGACGAAACATGCTGATATGGGCAGGAGGTTGCCATGCCAGAAAATAAACTTTTTTCGCTGAGATTTGACCGCTAGCTGCTATACTGATGACAGGAACAGTCGAATCTTTAGTGAATTCAGCGTCAAATGAATTCTTCATCAAATCTCCACCAGCTTTGAGAATGCTTTCACGCAAAGTCCTTGATGATCGACATACCACAATAACATCAGTCTAAAGGATGGTATGTGTGAATACAACTCATCAATATAGAATATTTGAACTTACTTGTACTGTGATCAAATTACCTTGATGAATAGAGATCGATGAACCTACACCTTGACCAAAAATTGTCTGCTGTAAGAGAGAACAGAGGACGTATATATTCTATTACAAGATATTGGCACGCATCACAGGATCTTCCGAACGGTAAGACTTAGAGTTATAAACATCTTTTTGCATCGTAAAAGAAACCGTTTTTTGACTCAAATTGTTAATAACCATCAACAAAAATAGGTCAGAAAACTCACTGCTTGTTGATCGAATTGTCCACCAGTAAATGATCCGAGATACATCGATAACATCGTTGTTGTATCAGCAATTCTTACATCATTCGAATTATGATATGGAAGACTGAAAACATTTGTAGTTTTACTAAAAAACTTACTCATTTGTTGTATCACGTTCTAAACACATGCGCTTAGAAGGATTACCAGCAGCATTGTTAGCTGCCGGAATATCGATCGAAGGGATGCAACGTTTCATCACCGCAATAAATCAGTAAGCAGCGAGTTATCTCCACAAGATCTATCTGAAAGAACTTGAGTATCATTTAAGGATTGGAGGGCGGTTAGATATGTTTTACTGTGAAAATCTGATGTCTATATGTTATGGTAACTATCACAGTCAAATCTCTTTTAAAGCAATAGATCAACTTACATAGGTGTCGAAGAATAAAGATAAACAAACAATATGACGAATATTTCAAAAGTGATGATAAGAAAGTAAAAGTGTGATATGTTACTACAGGAAAAAGCCGCTCATGTTGGGAAAGAGAGGGTGTGGGTGTGGGTGTGGATATGGGTATGGATGTGGGGTGCGGGTATGGGTGTGAAGTGTGGGTGGATATGGGTGAGGAGCGTGGGTGTGTGGGTATGGGTGAGGAGTGTGGATGCGCGGGTGTGGGCGTGGGTGCGGGTGTATGAATGTGAGTGTGTGGATGTGGGTGTGATGTGAGAGTGAGAGTGAGAGTGGTGTGGGTGTCTATGTGGGTGTAAAACTTTCTCTTGTCACGTACTCACACCCACACATCCATGCTCTAAAATAATATTTATTTGATGTTCATAGAAAATTAGTAAAATTAAATATTCTCCTCTATACAATCAGTACCATAACTTGTTAACTAATAAATACGTATCAATATTATGATTTATTTAAATTACCATTTGCTTAATATTGATCTTGAGGATAAGTATATCTTCTTTTCTTTTTCTTATGTAATCGTTACATGTGGATTTTATCAGTTATAGAGATTTTAGCAACTCTCTTGTCCTTACCAGTCTACAAAGATTTTTAGACCGGCTGAACCGAATCGACTTTAGTATTTCTTGATCGATTACAACTACCCAGGACAAAGCTGAGCCATCGGATCCTGTCGGATGATCTTAATACCGGCACAATCCTATCAGAAGTAGTCGGAAATCCTGTGGCCTGGAATCCGATGTGAAATCAGACTGGATACGAGTAAGTTTTGACTGGATCCTATCGGTTTTCATCGGATTCCGACAAAATTCGATAAAATCCCGATAGAAATCTGTGCCACGGGATTCTTTGACCTGGGTAGGTATGGGTGTGGATGTGGGTGGGTGTGGGTGTGAGTGTTGGTGTGGGTGAGGGTGGATGGAGATTAGGGATGCAAGAAATCGAAACGTTTGAGGTTTCGCACCGTTGGGTTTGGATTTGAAGTCAGATTTGGATTTGATTTCGGTTCGGGTTTGGATTTGTAGTCTATGTTTGAGCATTGGTTTGGATTTGGTGACCATTGACCCAAATTCCAAAGGATTTGGTAAGATACGGTGTCATAAACAACAATCTACTCTACTAGGGATGAGATAGAAGCAAAACGAAGCTTTTAGGATTTAGTCTCAAACCGTTTATGTTTGCATTGGGATTTCATCCCAAATACCAAAATCTTCTTCTGATTCTACCCCACCCCTAGTAGAGTAGACTGTTGTTAATGACACCATATCTTACCAAATCGTTTGGAATTTGGGCCAATGATGACCAAATTCAAACTAAATCCAAACCTAAACCTCCAAATTCAAACCTATGCCCAAACGTAGATTACAAATCCAAACCGAATCCAAACATTGCGTACAAGTCCAAATCAAAATCCCAAAGATTTGATGCCAAATCCAAAACTATCTCAAGATTTGTTCCACCCTTGGTGTAGATGTGGATCTTCTCTTCACCCACAATACCCCACACCCACACCTACACCC